>CM060334.1:4648932-4651432 GCA_030674155.1 Stramonita haemastoma
GGGGGAGTCAGTGGTGTGGTGGCGATAATAGTGATGGAGGAGAGAGGGGAGGAGGCGGGAGGGGGAGGGGCAAGCTCAAGACTAGGCCCACACTACTGTAGGTTCACATTCTTCCATTCCACTGTCAGTCTCAGTCCCCAAGCCGGGAATGTTTACAGCAAACTGAGGATTCCAAATCGTCAAACCTGTGTGAAATCACCTACTAGTACGCCACACTCATCAGCACATCACTCCTGCCGGTGTTTTAGACTACAAACTGAGGTCCCATGTGCGAACGCACGCAGAACATCTTGCGCACAGGTTAACTCCTGTTCCGCTATTCTTAAGAGTAGGCCATCGTGTGCCGGTGGGAACAGATGACAAGATTTACAAAACTGCATACAGACGGGGGCTGGATGTTAAAAATAAAAAAATCACATCGAGTATTTAATTCATCATTCTCGATATAAAAGAATAAATGAATCACAGAAATAAAAATATTTAATAAAAATAAAAGCTATCCGAAGAAGGCTCCATGCATTTCAAGATCTCAAGTGTTGAAACATATCCTCTGAAGTTGGAGTGTGGCTGCCTATTTCACATTCTCACAGTGATTATTGAGTATGGTGAGTGTATATTTATTATTCTGGGTGCCTGCCTCAGGGATGTTATTTATTTATTTATTCTTTTGTTTCGAGGAAGAATAAAAACAGTCTGTCTCTCTGGTTTGGCTCATACATCCAGTCTCCGTGTGTATGCGGTTTTGTAAATGTTGTCATCCATTCCCACCAGTACACAATGGCCTACTCTTTCGAAAAGCGGAACAGGTTTTAATGTGTGTGCTAGATGTTCTGCAGGCGTTTACACACGGGGCCTCGGTTTATAGTCTCATCCGAAGGACTTTGGGGAGGGGGGGTGGGGTGGAGTTGGTACTGATGTTAACTCCAGAGGAAAATAATCCCTTGAACGGGATTCGAACCCGGGTCGTCAGATTGCAAGCAAATGTTCTAACCTCCAGGCTATGCCGTCCCTCATAAGAATATAAGAAGCCAAACTCTGACACGAGGATAAGAAAATGATTATAATACAAAGTTTGATGTAATACAACAGCGAGCAAACAATACTTTCCCCCATAGAATGCAACTTTGGCTTTAATTTTATGCTCTCTATTTCAGATGGGTGAGAGAGAGAGAGAGAGAGAGAGAGAGAGAGAGAGAGAGAGAGAGAGAGAGAGAGAGAGAGAGAGAGAGAAGAGAGAGACGAAGACAGAGAGACAGACAGACAGACAGACAGACAGACAACACAGAGAGACACTACAGAGACAACACACAGAGACAAAACAGCACACAACAACAACAGACAACAAGACAGAGGACAGTACAAGACAAGACGACAGAGAGAGACTAGAGAGAGGGCAGCATACAGAGAAGAGAGACAGAGACACAGAGAGAGAGGACAGAGAAAACAAAACACACAGAGAAGAACAGACAGAGAGAGAGAGACAGAGAAGAACAAGAAGAAACAGAGAGAGAAGAGAGAGAGAGAGAGAGAGAGAGAGAGAGAGAAGAGGAGAGGAGAGAGAGAGAGAGAGAGAGAGAGAGAGAGAGAGAGAGAGAGAGAGAGAGAGAGAGAGAGAAAACTGTACCCCCGTCATGAAAAGTTAATGACAACCTCCCATTCTAATTTGTGTATCTCTGCTAGCACATCATCTCCTGGCTGCCTGTGCACCTGTGTGTCTTTTTAGCCTCTGGTGTGTGTGTGTGTGTGTTGTGTGTGTGTGTGTGTGTGTGTGTGGTGTGTGTGTGTGTGTGTGTGTGTGTGTGTTGTGTGTGTGTGTGTGTTTGTGTGTGTTTGTGTGTGTATGTGGTGTGTGGTGTAGTGTGTGTGTGTGTGTGTGTGTCGTGGGGTGTGTGTGTGTGTGTATGTGTGTGATGTGTGTGTGTGTGAGAGAGAGAGGAGAGAGAGAGAGAGAGAGAGAGAGAGAGAGAGAGAGAGAGAGAGAGAGAGAGAGAGAGAGAGAGAGAGAGAGAGAGAGAGAGAGAGAGAGAGAGAGAAAACAGAAAGACAAACAGACAGACCAATAGACACACAGACAGACAACAGACAGGCAATAAAACTAATCTGTGAGTGGTCTATCTCCTGAATGGATGGGTATATATTTATCTTTACCAACAACGTTCACAAAGCACGAGCCAAACACAATCACAGATCAGTGGGGAAAAAAACAAAAAAAAAACAAAAAGAAAAGTCACAAGAAAAAGCTTTTTAAAAAATGTCAAAGACATACAACACACAGACCAAAAAAAAAACTAATCTAAAAGACAAACCTAAAAAAGAAAAATAGAGAAAAATAACACAAAAAGAGAACAGAACCTATGTATGTCCAGATTCAATAGAAACTTGCCAGACAAACCCCAACAAAGTGGACAAGAGCACAGCGATAAGTTACAGACCTTCCTGTCACCTATTCTTTCTCTCCTTTTTCTGGTTTTCGGGTTCTTAGGTGGGGGGGTTCTTTTCA
>CM060334.1:4653932-4656432 GCA_030674155.1 Stramonita haemastoma
ACTGCAGCTGATTTTCTTCTCCTATTACAAATAGGCATGCCACCCTTGAAAGCTCGAGTTCACATGATCTACCATATCTACCTAAAGAATACTGCATTCTGTATTCTCCACCACAGGTGAAGGTAAAACTAGCGTTGTACTACACACACCTGACACCACACCACACCACACCACACCACACCACACCACACCACACCACACCACACTCTCTCTCTCTCTAAGGGCATATATAAAAAGCATTAAATACTGGTTAAAACTTCTTAAACAACCAGCTTCTAGAATATGTAGACAGGCTTATGAAATGCTAATCTTGCAACATGAATCTGGTCGACTCAATTGGGTGTCAAATGTACAGAAAACTTTATGTGTGAATGGATTTGGTATTGTGTGGCTGAGTAGAGACGTAGGATGTGAATATAGTTTCATTAATGAATTCAAAGATAGACTTATTTCATGCTACAAACAGAACTGGCATTCGGATTTAGAAAATAATGACAAATATAAGTGGTATAGTTCCTTCAAAAGTGTCTTTCAAACAGAAAGATATCTGTCTTTTATAACCAACAAATGGTACAAGATCAGTCTCAGTAGATTTCGGCTAAGAGTCAGTGGCCTTAAAATTGTTAGTATTGGTTTTCAAGTGAAGATAACTCTAACGATGATATATGCCCTTCATGCCGAAATGCCACAGAAGACGAATTTCACTTTCTTTTCGATTGTATGGCCTATTCTGATAAACGCAGAAACTGTGAGGCGCTAAGTGTGTTTAAAGGCATTGCTGATATGGTTTGGTCACACCACAAGACACCACAAGACACAACACCCTAGCAAAAACCATCTTGCAAGGAACAGTCGAGGGCAAGAGAAGAAGAGGCCGCCAAAAGAAATCATGGGTTGACAACATCAAAGACTGGACTGCCCAACCCCTGCAACGCCTCCTACTAGCCACACAGGATCGTGAAGCATGGAAAAAGATCTCCGTTGCGTCTTCTCTCATGTCCCCCTACGTCCTTTGGACATGGGACTGAGTGAGTGAGTGATGAGATATGAATTCTGTTGCAAATATTCTATCTGTCAGCAGTGAAGAGAAAATAGAAAGTCTAGCTAAATTCATTGGAGAAGCAATGAATATTAGGAAAAAGATAACGGAACAGAGTAACTAGTCCTTAGATGGTCCTTTATTGATTCTGTTAGTATGTGTGTGGTGGGGGGGGGGGGGGGGGGAGAGACAGAGTGTGTGTGTGTGTGTGTGTGGTGTGTGTGTGGCGCGCGCGCGGTGTGTGGTGTGTGTGTGTGTGTGTGTGTGTGTGTGGTGTGTGTGTGTGTGTGTGTGTGTGTGTGTGTGTGTGTGTGTGTGTTGTGTGTGTGTGTCACCTGCGTGGCAATTAGAATGTGCAGTAGTATATGTAAGTGCGAAGTGAGAGGAAAATTTGAAAAATGTTATTATGTTACACGAATTCATCTGAACTTGTTATTCCCCCTTGTCTACAGGGCTGTAATGCTGTATGGACAATAAAACTGTGTGTCAGTGTCAGTGTCAGTGTCAGTGTTCTCTCTCTCTCTCTCTCTCTCTCTCTCTCTCTCTCTCTCTTCTCTCTCTCTCTCTCTCTCTCTCTCTCTCTCTCAGGATAAAGTTTATTAACCCTTCTGTAATATGACTTCTGTCCTAACTCCTTGGGGTAGGCTAATGCACTGCACTTCACTGCACTGAATTTCAGGCAGCTGAACCACACACACTTCTTCACAATATAATATATGCGATCAGCAAAGACGATGTCAAACGAGAATCACTTCCATAAAACCAGGGTACTAAGTGATTCAAACACAGAAGAGCACATAGGAATAATAAGTTTTTCAAAGACGAAGGCTATCTGCTAGATTTTATCAAATGTGTGCTGATTCTTTTTCCCCCTAAGAAAAGCAAAGAACATCATAGACAAACTGCATACATTTCTGAATCTACATATTTCAACAGGGCAGTTACAGGAGAAAACAGCATGTTATCTATACGGAAATGTTGACTTTATATTTTTACGTTTTGTGTCAAACAGGTCTTGTTCTGACTTAGTAACATAGGTGTTTTCTCATTCTGATACACACACGCACTCTAGCATAACCAACAGAAGTAGTCTCTCTGTGAGTTGAAACAGCTGACGATTTCGCATCAAAACCAGCTCACTCCTTCAACCTCAACCAAAGTTAGAGAATATTACAGAATTAGCCTCAGTCTGCGGCAAAGTCTTTTTTCTCCACTCTAGTACCGTACCCTTTTTAAACTAACTATCCAATAAGAGAGTTACCAGATTTTCGTTTTACGATAAAAACCTGGTGACTCTCTCTCTCTCTCTCTCTGTCTCTCTCTCTGTCTCTGTCTCTCTCTGTCTCTGTCTCTCTCTCTCTCTGTCTCTCTCTCTCTGTCTCTCTGTCTGTCTGTCTGTCTGTCCTCTCTCTCTGTCTCTCTTCTCTCTCTGTCTCTTCTCTCTCTCTCTCTCTCTCTCTC
>CM060334.1:4666432-4673932 GCA_030674155.1 Stramonita haemastoma
TGTAGTTGGTAGTAGCTGGAGGAAATTAAAACCAACGGTTCCGTAGGAAATTACGTCGTGAGAAAGAGCCGTGGAACATTATACACACAGAAGTAGATAGCATAACACGCACACCACACGTAGACACCTACGGGCGCGCCTGCGAGCGCGCGCGCACGTACGGACACACATACACGTATACACACACACACACACACACACACACACACACACACACACACACACACACACACACACACACACACACACACCACATTCAAGCAACTATCCACACAAACAACAGAACAAAAGAGAAAGAATGGCAAACATGAACCAATGGAGAAACCAGGCTCGCTCTCTCTCTCTCTCTCTCTCTCTCTCTCTCTCTCTCTCTCTCTCTCTCTCTCTCTCTCTCTCTCTGTCTTCTGTCTCTCACTGTCTCTGTCTCTTCTCTGTCTCTGTCTCTCTGTCTGTCTCTCTTCTGTCTTTCTCTTTCTGTCTCTCTGTCTCTCTGTCTCTCTCTCTCTCTCTGTCGCTGGTAAGACTGAATGAACACGCAGAGGCCGCGGAAACAAAAAATCAATAATCGCCACTAGGTATAGGAACCCGATTCCCAACACTATCAGCGAATCGGCGGGTCCAGCAGTTAAAACACATAGATCTCTCAGTCTACAAAGCCACGAGTCGCTGGTTCCATTCCTGTCTGGAACGGACTCACCCCTTGCCCTCTCCACCAGGCATGAGGGGTGGTGGGTGGTCTGGGTGCTAGTTTTTTTCTGATAAGACTATAAACCGAAGACTTCTGTAAAACGAACATTTAGTGGGCTAAAAAGGACCTACACGTCACAAAGATAGTTGTGCTTGATAATGTTCTTAACAAACAAAATAATATTTTAAAATGGCACGCACGCACGCAAGCACGTGCACGCGCAAGCACGCACGCGCACGCACGCACGCGCACACAGTTCTTAGGAAACCGATACATCAACGGACAGGATATGTTTAAAAAACAAAAGGAAAAAAGGTGGCACAGTACTCGTGCCGACATGCTCTCCTTGGGAAGATAAGATTAAATTTCACACAAAAGAATTCTGCCGACACTGCCAGTCATAGACAATTCAATATAACACACGTCTTCAATACAAATTGTTTCTCCTTTTTTCCCCCACTTCCTCAACAAGAGTTTTGAGGTCCACAAATTGTGAGACGTTTGCGTATGCATGCAAATGCTTTTATGCCCCCACCCCCACCCCCCGCATGGCAATATTATAGGTAGCCGAATTCCGACTTCGGGGTTAATACAAATTCTACGACGTATCGGAATCTCCTGCTGTATGGAGTCTTACAGCGCCATTGCTGTAAGTTGTTCTCGAATATTATGTCATCATTATCACTATATAAAAAAAAGTATCATCGACATCAGTTCATTCTATTGTCATCGTCCTACCACATTCTTCCGACTATGATCCCGACTGTCCCATCATTTCAGAAAAAAGGAAGATGAAAAAAAAGAGCACTGTCGTCACAATGGTCAAACTGTAGTCAGTTAACTGCCAATGATGGGATGGTGTGGTGTTCATCTTCGCGGTGGTAATTCCATCGTCACCCTCGTGAACTGGGTTAAAACATCGTTCGTCTCTTCTCTCTTTCCCCTGGTAATGCACACAGGAATGCACACTGTATTGATGTGTGTGTGTGGGGAGGGGAGGGTGTGTGGGGGAGTGTGGTGTGTGTGTGTGTGTGTGGTGTGTGTGTGTGTGTGTGTGTGTGTGTGTGTGTGTGTGTGTGTGGTGTGGTGTGTGTAAAATATATTCGCAGCCAAGCACGTACATGCATGTGGGCGCACGAATATGGGCACTCATATACACGCACGCACGCACGCACGCACGCACGCACGCCGCACACACACACACACACACACACACACACACACACACACACACACACACACACACACACACAACTTCATTCATTCTTTCATTCATTCAGTACTTGACAGTGACTAAGTCGGCAGCTATTCTTGGCGTTAGAACGATCATAATCCAAATCGGTTTGACTTGCACATATGCTAAAATAATCATTAATGCTTATCGTATAAGCACCCACGCATACACGCATCGCAAGCGTTTGTATGGGCCGCTCGTACACATGCACGCGCGCGCACACACACACTGGACGAAAATAACTTCTGCGCTCGCTCGCTCTCTCTCTCTCTCTCTCTCTCTCTCTCTCTCTCTCTCTCTCTCCTCTCTCTCTCTTCTCTCTCTCTCTCTCCTCCCTCCCCCCCTCCCTCCCTCCTATCTCGCTCTCTGAAATAATTCCTGGCGCCAGAAGTACAATAAACCCCAACCACTTTGACATGTATATATTTTCTACAATAATCCGTAATGCTTTTTGCAATTATGCCCACTCGCACGCACCAGCAATGGCGCAACAAGCAAGCATGCGCGCGCACACGCACACACACATACACACATACACGTACACTCGTATGCATACATATTATATACGCATACTTTCTTTCGGAATGTCTCGCATGTGCACATGCACCAATTCACACACACACACACCACACACACACACACACACACACCACACACACACACACACACACACACACACACACACACACACCACTCTCTCTCTCTCTCTCTCTCTCTCTCTCTCTCACTCACCTCCACTCCTCCTCCTCACTCCCTCCTCCTCCCTCCCTCCCTCACTCCTCTTAAATACCATCGCTAGGTTACTTCTACCACCTTATCCTTTTAGTCTCTGCCATCTTCCTTAACATCGAACTGCTACCACCAGTCTAAAACATGCAGCGGGTTAAACAACACAACCACATCCTACTCACACACAACCACCAACGAAACAAGCAAGCGCGCAGACACACACAGACATGCGCACACACGCGCGAATACAGTTCCTGATTAGAACAACAATACCCCATACTCTTTGACACATACATTTGCACAAACTAACAAAGAATTCATTCATTCGTACCGCACGCACAAACCCGAGCGAGAAAACACACACACACACACACACACACACACACACACACACACACACACACACACACACACAACACAACACACACACACAAAACCACCCCACCCCACCCCTAACCCTACCCTCCTACCCTAACCCATCCCTAAACCACTTCTAAAAAAACCTCTAAATCCTTTCATTCAGACTAGGCCTACTTAACTTCCAGCCTGGCTGAGATCGTTCTCAATCCACCACACCACCACCACCACCACTAGGCCTACTACTACTACTACTACTCCAGCCCCCACTTTCTTTTTTATTTAGATCGCTTTCCATCCAGCAAGCAAGCACTGGGCTAAAAGAGAGCCCCAGCCAAGCCCAAAATACTTGCTCCCAGAGTAGCGGCAATGGGACCGAAATAAAATACACAAAATAGTAACAAGCCAGAACCCGGAATAGCTTGCAAGCGGCCGAGAGTAGAAACGACCGGAGAAAAAGAAAGAAGAAGAAAAGAAAAAAAAAGCCATAACATTGGCAGACGATTCAAGTCAAATTGTATGTATTCGCTGGCCCTGACTCATTCAGTCGCCAGAATTTCTAGCGGTTGGGTTTAAGTAGTACTTGCTGTCCTGGAGTTTGGGTTTTGTGATGAAAACAACCACAATCATATTCTGAAGAGAGAGAGAGGGGGGAAAAAAGAAACTTACCTGGATGAAAAACGGAGGAGCACCTGTAGAACAAGGCTTACCGCACGCACTGGTGTTTTAAACCCACACACGTCTGTGTTTTGTTAAAAAGAATGGAAGCACCGACTTCGCGCTGTACAACAACAGACAGTGTAGTAGGCAGAACAAGAAAGAGGAGGAGGAGGAGGAGGAAGGGGGAGAAGAGAGAGAACGAAAGAAAAAAAAAGTCACACACACACACACACACACCAAGGTAAGACCAGAAGATTTGTTCCACTCTGCCTACCTGTTGTTACCACTGCTTCTGAACCCAAACCCACCTACACACTCTCTCACAACACACTGTATTCACCTGCCTAGTAGAGAGTCTCTACAACTTCGTCTTGTGACGACGATGACGATGCTGCTGCTGCTGGTGCTGTGATGATGATGATAGCTGCACGAGGCAGAGACAAAATCGACGTTGTGTGTTCTTTCTTCCCTTTGGCTAACAACACAACGACATGAAGCGGTTGGCTTTCGCCCTATGTGTGTGTGGTGGTGGTGCAGTGCAGAAAAGGAGCTAGTCTTCCTGAGGAAGAACAAACTCTACACACACACACACAGAGAAGAAGAAGAGAGAACGTGAGAGAGGAGAGAGAGAGAGAGAGGTTCTGGCACTACCACAGAAATAAGCCTACGTCACAGCTATGACGCAGAACGGGCGGTGGCGGCGGCGGGGTGGTGGTACTAGTAGTGGTGGTAGTGATGGTGGTGGTGGTGGTGGTTGGATGTGGTGGTGGTGGTGGTTGTGGTATGTATGCGTGTATGTGTATGTGTGTGTGTGCGTTGAAGAGGTTTTTAGTCATGGGAAAAGAGCGCAGCAAAAAGAATGATAAAAAAATCCAAGGTTATGACAAGCAGTTTTCTTTACCTTTGCTATAGCACTCTCCTTTGTCTTAACGTTTATAAGTATGCTTTCAGAGCGTTTTACTTTCCCCCTTGTAAAACTGAATTAGGCTACTCCGTTCGTTTCCGTCTCTCTCTCTCGAGAAGGCGGGTAAAAACTTTATTTAACACAAAAAAGAGGGGAGGGGGCAGGGAGAAAGCAGGCTCGACGCCAAAACGACCACAAAAGCCCAGTAGCCCTACTTTGAAGTGTGGCTTGTTGGAATATCTGTCATGGTTTATGTTCCGGGTGGTGAATGATAATGACCTGTGTGCGTGTGTGTGTGTGTGTGTGTGTGTGTGTGTGTGTGTGTGTGTGTGTGTGTGTGTGTGTGTGTGTGTGTGTGGTGTGGTAGCGTGTGTGTGTGTGTGGTGGTGGGGTGTGTGTGTGTGTGTAAGTGCGTGAGTGTGTGTGAAGCGTGTGGTGTGTGTGTGTTCTGTGAGCGTTTGTGTTGTGTGTTTGTGTATGTGCGTGCGTGTGTGATTTGGTGCTTTGTGCGTTGCATCTGTGTGTTTTTGTATGTACGTGTGTGTGTGTGTGTGTGTGTGTGTGTGTGTGTGTGTGTGTGTGTGTGTGTGTGTAAAACGTTAGTGTTGCTTTGTGATAGGCGTCTTGGTGTCACAAAATACTGAGACGACTAAAAGAGCCCTGGAGTTCTTTGTCGGGATCTGTGATTAAGAGCTGTTGTCTTTAGATGTGTAGATATACACTGAAAGGAAAGAATGTGTGTGTGTTGGTTGGTGTGTGTGTGTGTGTGTGTGTGTGTGGTGTTGGTGTGTGTGTGTGTGTGTGTGTGTGTGTGTGTGTGTGTGTGTGTGTGTGTGTTGTGTGTGTGTGTGTGTGTTGTGTGTGTGTGTATGTGTGTGTTGTGTGTGTGTGTTGTTTTGTTTTGTGTGTGTTGTGTGTGTGTGTTTGTATATTGTGTTCTGTGTGGTGTTGTGTGTGTGTGTGCATGTGTGTGTGCACTGGTGTGTGAGAGAGACAGAGAGAGCGTGTGCGCGGGCGTGTGCGTGCGTGATTCACTGCACGGCGTGTGCGACAAATGAATTGAAATAAAACAAAACAAAAACACAAAAGTCAGTTAACGTTGGAGTAAGATAGACATTCTGATAGGGTCGGCTTGACGCGGGTTACATACATGTAATATATTCTATTATGTCGATAGTCATTTATGGAACGGCGCGAGTTGGTTCTCTTTGGTTTCTATATATGGCGTTACGTTCAACTTGTGTAGCATTTAACTATGCGGAACTCAATAATTATATGCAATGATAGTGAATAATATTCTACGCTATAGCACTCAGTTGTGTGGTGCTATGCAGTATTGATTGGTATGGCATTGTTGTGTTCAGAAGTGTTAATACTTAATATGGTACAACATTGTGTTCTGTTGTGGGCTTTTTTTTAATTGTAGTAGTGCATGGAATGGCTCTGTGTTGCATTGTATCACTTTGTTAATACTGCGCGATACGGTGTTGTGTTGTATGATATATATTATGTTTTATGTCATTGCCACTGCTCGGTTTCTTACAATGTTGTTGAGCATTATACTGTTTTAAAACTGTATGGTATGACAGTGCGCGCGCGCGCGCGCGCGCGCGCGGTGTGTGTGTGTGTGTGTGTGTGTGTGTGTGTGTGTGTGTGTGTGTGTGTGTTGTGTGTGTGTGCGGGTCGTGGTGTGTGTGTGTGTCGTGTTGTGTGGCGCTGTGCGTGCGTGCGTGTGTGGTGCGTGGTGTGTGTGTGTGTGTGTGTGTGTGTGTGTGTGAGTGACAGAAAAGAGTGGGGTTCAGTTTTAGTGTTGGGGTGGGGGTGCGACGAAAATGTGCTAGAGAGGAGAGAGAGAGAGAGAGAGAGAGAGAGAGAGAGGAGAGAGAGAAGAGAAGAGAGAGAGAGAGAAGACGAGAGAGAAGAGAAGAAGACAGACAGACAGACAGACAGACGACAGACAGAAGACAGACAACAGACAGACACAGACAGACAGAGACAGAGAGAAACAGACAGAGACAGACAGAGAGAGAACTCAAACTCGAATGTTTTATTGAGGAAATATGGATAAGCCAGAGGCTTCTTTACACCAGGTCCTCAGAAAAAAAAAATACATCACAAAAAAAAGATACAACAATAAACCCACTGGCAAACAATCATAAAGAATTATATAACATATAGATAAAATAAAGCAAATGATTAAGATTAAGAGAGAGAGAGAGAGAGGAGAGAGAGAGAGAGAGAGAGATGAGAGAGAGAGAGAGAGAAGAGAGAGAGAGAGAGAGAGGAGAGAAGGAGGAGAGAGAGGAGAGAGAAACTCGAAACTCGAATATTTTAATGAGGGTAGTTGGATAAGCCACAAGCTTCTTTACACCAGGCCCTCAGAAAAAAAGAGAGAGAGAGAGAGAGAGGAGAGAGAGAGAGAGAGAGAGAGAGAGAGAGAGAGAGAGGAGAGAGAGAGAGAGAGAGAGAGAGAGACAGAACAGACAGACAGGACAGACAGAGGACAGACAGACAGAAGACGACAGACACACACACACACACACACACACACACACACACACTCACACCACACACACACAACTGACACACAGACACAGACACAGACATACAAGACAGAGGGGTGGAGGGAGGGAAAGTGAGCATGGTGCTAGGAGGAGGGGGAGAGGGAGTAGCCTAGCAGTGCAGCATAGGAAGGACTGAAGGCAAGGAGAAATCGATGGCCTAAGCTAAGCACTAGGCTACAGTATCTATACTCTCTCTCTCAGGCCCATGACTGTACAGTGTGTGTGTGTGTGTGGTGGAGAGAGTGCCAGAAGTGGTGGGCCCCTGCCAGCCACAGTCCTACCTTAGACTCCCTAAGGGATCTGGGACCCTATGCCGCTACTTAAGGTGTGTGTGTGTGTGTGTGTGTGTGTGTGTGTGTGTGTG
>CM060334.1:4686432-4688460 GCA_030674155.1 Stramonita haemastoma
GCAGCCCGAACAGCTCTAAAACGAAAGAAAAAGGGGATGGGAGGGGGTAAGCTAGACATGTCTAATTCAACAAATCAAAACAAAAGCCGCTGACTTCAATTGTTTGATTCACTAAGAATCTTCATAATTCACAGCTGCATTTCTGGTTGGGTGACTTCCAACATATATGATAATACAAAGACATTGAAATGAGGACAGTTGGGGAAAAAAATGTTTTACAATTCTGTCTGTGGTTGATTCATTTTTCAATATAAAAACTAATACAAAATTGGGTAAAATGTTAATGAATTTTTATATTGCGCCAAAGAATAAGACAAAGCAAGCAAGCCTAGACGCGTGCGCCGCGCGCGCCGCGTTCGATCGGGTACGGTTCGTACGGGTAGGTGCGCGCACTTGCAAACACGTTTTAGGGAAATAAAAATCCGGAAATTGCACACACTTTTGAAAAATCATTTTTATTTATTTATCTATTTTTAAGTTTTAACATCCTTTTTCCAATCGGACATTCAAGATGGGTGGTTTTTTTGGTTTGGTTTGGGGGTTTTCGTTAACGTTGTTGCTTCATGGTTCTTGCTTGTTGGTTTGTAGGGGGGATTCTTCTTTTTTTGAGGGGGAAAAGGGGTGTTGTTTGGGTTTTTTAAAAAAATTCTTCCTTCAGGGAGGGGGTGTGCGCGCGCGTGTGCGTGTGTGCATGCGTGCGTGCATGCTGGTATGTTGTGGTGTGTATACACCCATGTGTGTGTGATGTGTCTTCTTAAAGGGGGTATCGTATTTATTATAGTTTGGAACAGCTATTTCTTCTTGCCATCTTCCGGCGGGAAAAATTTTTTCCATCAGCTTAAAATACAATACGACATAATACGATACGATACACCGCCACACGGCACACTAAAACTCAATAAAACATAATACAAGACAGGGGAGTGAGAAAGAGAGAGGGGAAGGGAGAGAGAGGGAGGGGGAGAGGGAGAGGGAGTACAGACAGACACAGAGAGAGGGGAGGGGGGACAGTGGCAGAGATCGAGACACAGAGATTGCGATAAACAGACGATGATGATGACGACGAAGACTATAAAGAAAAAAGATGAAGGAGATGATGATGACAATGACGATGAAGAAGAAGAAGAAACATACCACGATAAAGAAGGATAAAGACGATGGCAAAGAAGAAGAAAAAAGAAGAACGATGACAGAAGAAAGAATGGAAAAGCAGAAGCAAAGAAGAAGAAAGAGGAGGAGAAGAAGAGGAAGAGGAGGAAGAGAGGAGAGGAGAGAAGGAGGAGGAGAAGAAGAAGAAGAAGAAGAAGAAGAAGAAGAAAGAAGAAGAAGAAGAAGAAGAAGAAGAAGAGAGAAGAAGAAGAAGAAAGAAGAAGAAGAAGAAGAAGAAGAAAGAAGAAGAAAGAAGAAGAAGAAAAAAGATGGAAATAGCGACTAAGTGAGAGAGGAGGAGGAAGCTAAAATATCGAAAACACAGAAAGTCAACCTAAAGAACAAGAAAATGCAACAGAGACTGACAAAAAGAACACAAGGGACACAATGTGACAAACCAAAAGGAAGAACAAACAAAGCAAAGAAAGCAGTACAACACCACAACCACAACAACAAACAAACAACAAACACAACCAACCAAAATCTGCAACTTTTACCTAAGATTAGAACCAGCAGGACTGGATGAAGAGAGGAACAGAGGAGGTAAAAGAGGAGTGAAAAAAGACGGAGGATGAGGAAACAGAAGAGGAAGAGGAGGAAGAAGAGAGACAAATGAGGAGAAGGAGAAGGAGGAGGAAGGAGGAGGGAGGGAGGGAGGAAGAGGAAGAGGCGGGTGTGTTAAACAAAGCTACAGGGGGCAGGTGCAAGATCTATCAGGTCTGAAAGCCACATAATAGAAACCTTTCGCTTTCTCTCTTCCGCTTCCAATTCTTCTCCCTGCTGGTCTACTTTTCTTTTCTTTTCTTTCTTTTTTTCTCTTATCCGTCTGTGTGTGCGTGTGTGTGTCTATGTGTGTGTGTGTGTGTGTGTGTTTGTGTT
>CM060334.1:4693560-4701060 GCA_030674155.1 Stramonita haemastoma
AATGTAATATCATTTACAGTTAAAGTCTTTTTCAATGTCAACAATAAATGTGGCTTCTATGTTGGTATTCAGCTATTCTTAAACCAATTCTTAATATAGTAATCGAATTATATTGGGTTTTATTTTCAAAAAACATGGGATGTGACTGAAAGCGAATAATTTCACTTTTATCTCAATTGACTCAACAACCCCCCCCCCCACACACACACACACACACACACCAAAACCCCACCTAGAAGATCTATCTATGTTTGTCCAGAGAATACATTAATGTGCTGAACTGGTGCAAGCTTAAAGCAAATACTAGATGTAATCGGATTTCTGTGCCCTAAGCACCAAAATTAACTGTTGTACCTTTAAAGCAAACTACACGTCTATCTTCTGTACGCGTATAGTGACAAAGGAAAGAGGACAAAAAAGAGGGGGGGGGGGGGTTAAGTCAAGTGGATGTGACATGGAACTCCTGGCCTGACGCTGAGTAACGGCGCAGGTTCAAATCTCTTCTGTTGTGTACATAGGGGGGGGGGGGGGGGGGGAGGGGGTTCTACCTGGGCTGACGTTAACATTGCTTCCAAGGTCTACATTTCCCTACAAGTCCTCGAATGATAAGGATAAAAACCAAGATCCTGTGTTTAATATGCATATAGGGGGGTGGGGATAGCTTAGTAGTTAGAGTGCTGCACTCATGATTTGACAACCCGGGATTGATCCCAGGTTCGAGGGGATTTTTCGCCCTGCAGTTAACATCAGTACTGATCCCGCTTTTACGAAAGTCCTTCGGATGAGACTGTAAATCAAGGCCCTGTGTGCAACCGCACGCAGAACATCTGTGCACCATACACACACTAAATCCCATTCTGCTTTTTGCAAGAGTTGATCATTTGTGCCAGTAAGAACGGATGTGTTTAGACATCATCCCCGAAGTCGGAATAACGGCTACCTAAATGGTGAGCAAAAACAGTTGCATATGCCAAATTCTCCCCATTGGTGAACCTTGAAGCACTAGTCTAGGGGACGGAAAAAAAGAAAAACAAAAACGTGTGCATAAAAATCAAAATCGAAGGTTACTTACAATCGCATCCCTTTTTCGTAAAGGAAAGAAATGGTGGTAGAGATGACATGAGGATGATATGATACCTAGCATGCAACCTGCAACCTGAAAAAGGATGGGCTTCCTCCACGTTCAGTTTCACATGGTATACTGTCTGGAAAGCTAAGTGGAAAGTCCCAACAACTTCGCAAGAAGCTGACAGAAAATCCAAGTCAACATAGGGGTTAAGGCACATTGGCTTACAATAATTTTTTTTCTGTGTTTTTAAAACCTATGGTCAGATTATACACTTGACCTACCAGATTGCCACAAAGACCTTGAACGGTAGATTCAGAATCCCTAAGAATAAAAAGAATCTAAGGATTCAAACACGCACAATAAAAACCAGCTAAAACAAAAACAGCTGAAAAATTCTGTGTACCCCTCTAAATTTTGGAAGCAATTCAAGGACCTATATTCGATATTTCTGATCCACCTTAAGTTTAAAGAATACAGTGTTTTCCCTGCTTAGAAAACCTGACAAAAAAAATAATGAAAAAAGAATATCGTGATTAATCAGTAAACAAGCAATATGAAATCAATGAAAACATTCCTTCGATATGTTTTATATAATTCGATAAACAACACACACACATACCACACATCACACACTCTCACATCACTCTCTCTCTCTTCCCCTCTCTCTCTCTCTCTCTCTCCTCTCCCTCTCTTCTCTCTCTCTCTCTCTCTCTCTTCTCTCTCTCTCTCCCTCCACCTCATCAGACACGAGACTGGACACATTACAAACCACACAACCTTTATCTTCACTACAAAGTGCACGCATAATAATAATATATAATAGATTGGTGTAACAAACAGTACACCATAATAGAATTCACGACCCACACTTTGCAAATAAAACAAAAGCACTTACACACCTCTCACCTCTGATAATAAAAACGTTACATGTGTTTAAAAAAAAAAATAATTTAAATGTATCACTGACAAAAAAAAAAAAGCTGAGAAAATAAGACGTCCCTAAGACGAAAGACAAAGAGAGTAGGGATTGATCAATAACCAATTTATCTCATCCTGCCCACTGGGGTGTTCCACAACACAACACACACACACACACACACACACACACACACACACACACACACACACACACACACACACACACACACAAGTGACGGAGCAGTGACAGCGGTCAGGTAATTTCTCTCTACTCAGGGATACGCCCTTTCTGGATACACAGAATCAATGCGTCACCAGCTTCAACGCAACCCTCACAGCTGACACGACCTCAGAAAAGAAAACAAACACCACCCTAAATGACTCCAGAGCTGAGAGATTGATTGCTTGGCAGTTTTCTGTTTTTAGTTAAAAGGCAACTTTTCCCCAGCTATATTAGTCACCCTGCACAATAAGGTTTAGCTCTCAGATAGCCCAGTCTGGGTTCACTGACGCAATAAACCTCTGCAGCTAAAAGTTGTGAATCCTGAACAGATTTGTGGGTCTTGTCTGCCAGCTGAGGTGCATGCATTGCGCTGAATGAGAGGTAGGTGGTGGCTGCTACTGCTACTGCTGCTGAGTGTTCTGATTTGCTTTCATCAGAAAAGGGGTCTTTGTTACCATGAAACTTGGAAAAAGACGCACGCAGCACGCACGCACGCGCGCGCAACACACACACACACATGCACAGAAAGATAGATAGAAAAGAAGAGAGAGAGAGACAGAGAAGAGAGGAAGAGAGAAGAGAGACAGAGAGAGGAGGAGGAGAGAGAGGGGGAGGAAAGAATAATAGGACCTAGGAAAAAAGGGAAGGGAAAAAAACCCCAAATGAGCAAATATGGAAGACAATAAAAGGACGAGATAAATTCAGGTAATGGATGTGGGTAGATAATAAAAGACAAGACAATGATAAAGAAGACAGACAGATAGCTGGACAGACGTACAAGATAAAGAAGGAAATAGCTGGAAAGGGTGAAAGTATTTATAACAATAAAGAAAAAAGTAAGAACAAAGACCAACAACACCAACCTGAAAACCCCTATCAATGAAAAGATTCACAAAACTATTCAAATTTCACGATCTCAAGCTTAAAGAATGTTATGAAGCCGCCCATCGATAACACTTATTTACCCATACTCATCACATTCTTATCATCCATCCCTTCTCTCTCTCTCTCTCTCTCCTCTCTCCCCTCTCTCTCTCTCCTCTCTCTCTCTCTCTCTCTCTCTTCTCTCTCTCTCTTGTTTCTTAAAAACAAGAACACAATAATGTAAAAAAAAAAAATTAAAAAGATAAATAAAAAGTTCAGAAAATGTGACGTCTCTGGGAAAATGAAGACACACAGTACGGGGATCAACTACATCTGTCTCATCCTGCCCACTCATGTGAACTAATAGGGTGTTCCACAACACAGGGTGACGGACAGAGCAGTGACAAATGTGAAATCATTCTCTCCACCACCAGGGATACGCCCTTTCTGGATTCACAGAATCAATTATTCACCGGCTTCAATGCAACCGTCACAGCTGACAAGGCCCCAGAAAAAATGTTGAGTTTAGCAAGACTGAGAGTTCTAACCTACTGATTGCTTACGTGTGACTGTTTTCTTTTTTAGTTAAAAAGGTGACTGTTCTAGCTATACTTGTCACCAGTACGCTGAAACTCTGCTTATCAGATTATTTTAGTCTAGCTTCATTGACACGCACTTGCACATGTATTCTATACAAGCTCTATCTGTTGCTTAAAATGAATGATAAATGTTGATCTATTTTGATAACTGGGGTTCACTGATGAGTCGAAGTGCAACCACTACTTGTGATAGAAAATGTAATTATCTGTGTTACTCAACCAGTCCTCTAGAACCCGGAAAGAGAAGTTGTGCTGTGGTTGATGACAAAACAGAAAAAGGTACAAAAAAGAGGGAAATCAAAGACAATGAAAAGAGTGTAAGATCAACATTTAGAAAAACAGATTTGTGCATTTTTCTCAGTTTTTCTACAGACGTCACGATTTCTCAACTTTGTTGTTAGTGCTGTTCTGTTTTTCAATTATTATTATTTGTAAAGGTGAGAGGCACAACGAGCTTTTGACATACATTACCATGAAGTGTGCACTGTCAATATCAAAATTATATAGTTCATGATATCGAAGGTTGTACATTGTGAACTTTGCAATGGAGAAACAAAATGCATGGTGTGTTGGGACAGACGTAAAACCATGAAAGCAAAGACAGACAGACAGACAGACAGACAGACAGACAGACAGACAGACAGAACAGACAGACAGACAGAGACGGGTGAAGAGGATGACCCAAAATAAAGAATGTAAAGGTGTACTATGAACAGGAACACAAGGAGGGAAAAGAAAAGAAAAGAAAATACCAAACAACCAAACCACAACAAAAGAACTTTATGTATAGACTGCAGATACTGTAGCTAGCAAGATGCTGTCTACAGAAACCTGTACGAAAAACATCACCACTGATTTCAATGTCTAGATACAAACCTCTCTCTCTGTCTCTCTCTTCTCTCTCTGTCTCTCTCTGTCTCTTCTCTCTCTCTCTCTCTCTCTCTCTCTCTCTCTCTCTCTCTCTCTCTCTCTCTCTCTCTCTCTCCCAGTCCCTACCTTCCTCCCTCTATCCACAAAATGAACGCCTTACAAGAGGATGAGACTGTCATGTAGCCTTTTCTCCACTACAATGTACACACGTATACTATACAAAAACCAATATATGACAATTTGTCATACCTTGACAGATTTCTCAAACCTTAGAGACATAGCCCCCCCAAATTCTTCCCACATCTCACCTTTGGCAGTAAATGACAGTGAGAATACCATAGACAACAAGGTTGAGGAATGACCACGTGTGTACAGATCGATGATCTATCTCATCCTGCCCTCTAGGGTGTCCCACAACACACCCCACACACACACACACACACACACACACACACACACACACACACACACACACACACAGTGACGGAGAAGTGATAGTGGTGAGGTAATTTCTCTCTACTCAGGGAAACGCCCTTTCTGGATACACAGAATCAATGCATCACCAGCTTCAATGCAACCTTTACAGCTGACACGACCCACAAGGTAAAAACGATGATAGAATTCAAAAAAAAAAAAAAGAAAAGAAAGAACCCTGAGTTCACATTGGGGAAACTATGTGATTTTGTTTTCTGTTTTTACGCTTCGATCACTTCCCCCTGCTAAATCTGTCACTAGTGTGTTGAAATTTAGCTGGAGCATCCCATTATCTCAGTCTGGTTCCAATGACACAAAAAGCCTCTAGCTCTGTCTGTCTGCAGCTGTGTGAAAGTTATGATCATTACAGAAGGATTGGTCTAGTCTCCAAACAGGGGGTCACTGAGTAAGAAAGCGAAAACTGGAGATAAGAATCAGCATTGTCGGTGTTTATGTTAAAAGTTCCAAGTTATCCTTAGAAGTATTACTGAGTTACTTTAAAAAGGAAAAAAATGCTAAGACAAATGAAGAACTAGATTTACTATAAAAAAAAATTAAAAGAAAGAAAGAAAGAAAGAAAGAAAGAAAGAAAGAAAGAAGAAGAAAGAAAGAAAGAAGACTGTATTGATATCCACAAAAAGGAGCAAAGTGAAAGCCAGACACCAATGACATCAACAAAATAAAAGAACTGAAGGACTGATGGACAGGAAATCCAACACAGAGACAGAAAAAGAAAGGAAGAAAACGAACAACACAAACAAAAACAACATCCTCCCCACACACCCCTCCAAAACAAAAAAAGTCCTATTATACAAGCAGACAAATAAAGACACAAGATATTATAGACAAAGAGATTTGGTAGCTTGAGAGGCGTTGTGAAACATATGTAAAAGAATCTCTCTCTCTCTCTCTCTCTCTCTCTCTCTCTCTCCTCTCTCTCTCTCTCTCTCTCTCTCTCTCTCTCTCTCTCTCCCTCCCCTATAAGCCTTAAAAAAAAAGACAAAACAAGCCACACAACTTTTTCTTCCACTACAAGTAACACACACAATAATGAATATACCACAAATTGTATACCACCACATATACTGTTTACACAAACAACCCATACTGCTGCAGTCATAACAAAAGATCTTCAAGCCTCTCACCTTCATAAAAACTTACACACAACAATGATGGGAAATAAAGAATACCCTGAAGAAAAGTTTAAGACAGTGTGACGTCTTTACAAAGCAGGAAATAAAAAAGAAAGCGCACAGAGATCAATGATAAATCTCACCCTGCCTTCTCAGGCAAACGTCACGGGTGTTACAATAAACAGGCAGTGACGGAGAAGTGACTCGTGAGGTAATTTCTCCCTACTCAGGGAAACGCCCTTTCTGGATACACAGAATCAATGCATCACCAGCTTCAACGCAACCCTCACAGCTGACACCACCAGTCAACTTAGGGATTTAAAAAAGAAAACAAAAAAGAAGGAAAATTCTGAGTTCAGTAAGACTCGGGGAACCAAGTGATTGATTGCAAGCAGCTTTCTAGGTTCTGTTTTTTCTCAGATCACTTTCTCCTGCTAAATCTGTCACCTACTGTGTTGAAATTTAGCTGGAGCATCCCATTATCTCAGTCTGGTTCCAATGACACAAAAAGCCTCTAGCTCTGTCTGTCTGCAGCTGAAAGTTATGATCATTACAGAAGGATTGGTCTAGTCTCCAAACAGGAGTTGGTTCACTGAGTAAGAGGGCGAAAACTGGAGATAAGAATCAGGATTGTCGGTGTTTACGTTCAAAGTTTCAAGCTACCTTGAAAAAAAATGGTTACCTTTTGAAAACAAAAGTCAGAGAAGAAAGGAATCAGGAGTAAAACAAGGGAAAGAAATGCAGGAAAGCGGAGGGGAATGCAGAGAGGAAAGAACAAACAATGAGCTGTAGCTGAGGAATGGAAAAAAAATGATTTAGCATCAAAATTAATGAATTTAGAATAAAAACTACAGTTTCGATGGGTTGATGGACTGGTTACTGAAAAACCATTATGTTAAGAAAACACGCAAGAATGGGATAATTCTGAAGGGGAGGAAGGGGAGGGAGGGAGAGAGAGAGAGAGAGAGAGAGAGAGAGAGAGAGAGAGAGAGAGAAAAGGAGAGAGAGAGAGAGAGAGAGAGAGAGAGAGGAGAGAGAGAGAGAGAAGAGAGAGAGAGAGAGAGAGAGAGAGAGAGAGAGAGAGAGAGAGAGAGAGAGAAGAGATTATGATTCATAACTTCACTGCAAGCAGCCCACGTGCAGAAGAATAAACAAGCAGATCATTTGTTTTCGTGTCCTTATACTAGCTCACTCCCTGACAGTGTTGAAACCAGTGGTAATATGCAAGTGTACTGTCGTACTGTCTATGTAAACTTATATGTATGCACCACAATCATGAATATATACATCTACCACAGGATAACGACTTTATGTTCAATTACAGTTTATTTTCCCACAGCAGGAAAATTG
>CM060334.1:4706060-4713560 GCA_030674155.1 Stramonita haemastoma
GTACTGTCTTTCATTTCAGCGCTTTAAAGATATGTTGCAGCGTGCACAAAAACTGATTCTAATCAAAGCATAAAACGGACATTCTAGACACCCCCACCCCTTTCCCCAAACCGTGTCAAAAGAAGATTTTTTTCTTTCTTTCTCTTTCTTTTCAGTATCTACAGACCCATCACACGAAGTTTTCGAGCTGCCTGTTTCACGTTGTTCCTGTCATTGGCTCTTCCGCAACACGCCAAACAAAGCCACGCAATGACACCCCAAGTAGTAAAATTTGGTGACACTCGATCCATCAAACGTTGGCGTGAGAAGACGTGTCGGGTAAAAGATCGGTCTGAGAGAGGGGAAGGAGACAGCAGAGGATTAAATCTATACCCCTACCCCCACGCCTTACAAAATTTTGACAAAGAAGAAGGTTATGGCCTTTTGGGAATAAAAATCCATTGTATCCGAGTCTCTAGTATGCTAGGTAGAGTGGTTAAAATTTGCAGTTTTTTAAAGTGATTACAAATTCACTGTCAACTGACAAAACTGAAGCGTAGGAACTTAGAAATGAAAAAAAAGGCACTGCGTGATCAAAAAGTAGATAACATAAAATTTTTAATCTCATCTCTCTCTCTCTCTCTCTCTCTCTCTCTCTCTCTCTCTCTCTCTCTCTCTCTCTCTCTCTCTCTCTCAGAAATGAGTAAAAGTACTGTGTGGGATAAAATTATATATGTCAGCAATATTCTTGAACATGACGACAGTTCGGCATTATTTGGAATTTCAATCTCTGGAAATAAAAACAGGATTAATCTTAGGTACTTAAGGATCAAGCACGAAGCTATGGTTCGTTTTCTCTCTCTCTCTCCTCTCTCTCTCTCTCTCTCTCTCTCTCTCTCTCTCTCTCTCTCTCTCTCTCTCTCTCTCTCTCTCTCTCTCTCCTCTCCTCCTCTCTCCTCTCTCTCTCTCTCTCAAACCTTCTGCGTACAAACTAAATTTAACATTATTTTAGTCGTGTAACTTTGCAAATACACTCATCATTTTTCTTTCCATTTTTTTTCTACCCTTCTAGGTACAAAATCAAGTTAACATTGTAATTTTGCAAATCAAACCATTTCTACCAACCAAAATGGGTAACAGGGACAAAAATATATTCACAATCATAGTTATTTAAATCCTGTAAGTTTACTCCATGCTTATTTAAAAGTCTGCAGTTCCTGATATACTAACTCATTTATGATAATGCTACATTGTCAGACAATTTGTCATCATTCCTGTGACACTGCATGAAATATATGTTACTCTGTAGAGAGAGGTTACGGTGACAATATGCTACACAAAAATGGGCGAACTATTTTATAATTCCCTTCGTGCACTGATGGCATATACCCTAAGTATTTGACTTGAAAGAAGCAATGATCTGCCATGAGTGTGCCGAGGTACTAGGTCCGCTAATGCCTTTTTTATTATTTTTTTACATGTTACTCAGAATTCATACAATTCCAGAGGAATAAACGTCAAGTGTAAGAAACGTTACGGTAATTGTATGAGACTGTTATTAGGCAGGTGCATTTTGACATGCAAGGAAGGGGAGGGTCGGGGGGGGTGGTGGTAAAGAACATGAAATTCATGAACAATATGACATGTAAATTGTGATCATGTAATATTAATGTACAGCAAACATGCACAGAGATTTACTTCGGTGTAACCTAAAGGGTAAGAAACTAAGTTATTTATGAACACTATTTTTCCTTGTATGAAAGCATTTCCGTTTTCATCTTAAAAAAGCTAAGTCCTTGCATCACCGGCTGGCAAGCACCCGGAAAGTCTGATTGAAACTCAGGTGTGTCTTGAAAGGATTTTTCGTAGGAAAAGAATGCTTACTACGGCCAGTGGTACGGAGGCCGTGACAAGAACATAATTATATTCAGCACACAAAATTAGAGCGCAAGTTAAAGTGTACAAAAAACATTAAGCGCTGGGACAAGATAATAATAACCATCAAATTTAAGACATCATGCAAGTGGACCAAAATTAAGATGAAATGCTAAGTGTGTCAGCAGATTATTTCTCGACCTTTTTTTTGTTTTGGTTTGGTTTGGTTTTTGTTGTGTTTTTTTGTTTGTCTTTTTTGGGGGGTGCATTATCAAGCGACTCATAACTTTCATTTGTTTCATTTATTATACTGTTTCCAGGATAATGGAATAATAAGCACTCAAGTGGCTCTGTACGCAAATTTCCATCAGCAAATCAAGCTTATGTTTTAAACAGAAACAAAATTTCAAAAAAAAATTTATATAAATTCAACTCTATTATTTTCTGTTCTTATCATAATATCATCAACTATGTGGACGATGAGAAATCCCAGTCGCCAACACTGCGTTTTTTTCCAAATGAGTAAGCCAGCTTTGTTAAATGAACTGATGAGACAGCCTTTAAATTCTGATACAATCCACTGCCGACTCCTGAATAATCACACAATACCAAATCCGTTTTCAAGCAAGGCTTTTTCTCACTGTCTATCCAGTTAAATACTTGTCATCCTAATGTTGTTTGTAAGAGCATTTTCATAGGCCTGTCGACGAATCCTAGGATTCGCTAGTTACTCATCTAACTCAGTCCATGAGGACGTGGGGACATGAAGAGCCAAGGATTTTCCATGTTAAACGATCCTTTGATAGTAGGAGTCAGGCTTAAATATCTAACAGAGGATTAAATCTGACTGAAATCCAGAAACGAAGACAAAGAAAACCATACAACTCTTTCCAGGCAAGCAGTTACTGATGCACGACAAACTCCCCTGTTCTCCGTGGGTGGCTTACAGACCTACGAAAAAACAACGTCATCAAAACAGTCCAATCCTCCACAGCTTTAACTAAACCAAAAAAAAAAAAGGGCACAACAAAGCAGAACACGCCGTCATCACCACGGGAGATGGGTTGTTTACATCCTTATTAGTTTAGAGGTAAATAGAGGAAAGCAGAACTTCTGGGGTGCAAAATTTTTTTGTTTTTATTTAATTTGTTTATTCTTTTATATCGATGATGATGGAATAAGCACTCGTGTGCTTTTGGGGGAAGAAGGGGGATAGACGTTCATCTATAATCTCTGTGAGAAAACAAGGTAAAAATCATTATACTTCATTGCAGTGATGGGGGACTGGATGTTAAAAAAAGGGGGGAGGGGGGGGGTTATTCCACTATCCACTAAACGAATGATAGAAAGATCAAACATACACAGACACACATACAGGGAGACACACACACACACACCACACACACACACACACACACACACACACACACACACACACACACAAGGGAGGAGGGAGGGAGGGGGAGAGAGGAGAGAGAGAGAGAGAGAGAGAGAGAGAGAGAGAGAGAGAGAGAGAGAGAGAAGAGAAGAGACAGAGAAGAGAGACAGAGAGACAGGAGAGAGAGAAGAGCGGATGGTAGAAAAAGAAAGTACGAGTGATACATAAAGAAAAAGTCAGACACAATGACAGACAGACAGACAGACGACAGACAGACAGACAAACAGGGACTGTCACTGTCAGAGAAAGTTTACGACAGACATTGACTAAACAGACACATACATCTTGCGATAGATATCTCTAAAGGGCGGAAGGGGGTAGACGAAAGAGAAAAAAAAACAGACTATTTTTACGGCGATATATCAAGATCAATACTAAACACACACGGACAGATGTACACCTATTTAACAGATATATAAATTTATACAATGTAGGAGAAGAATGAGGATGAATGAAATTGTGAGAAGGGGTAAGGGATTTTTTTTAAAGAAAAAAACAAACTAGGTAATGCTGAAAATGGAAAAAAGTATTTTGTCTTCCTGACACATTAACACTCGACTTTACAAACTTGGGCGCACGAACGCACGCACGTACACGTGCGCACAAACACACTCTCACGTACGCAGGTGCACATAGGCACAGATACACAGAAGAGAGAGAGACAGAGAGAGAGATTGGAGGGGGGGGGGTGGATGCACAGCCACAATGTATTACATACAACACGTATACGTGTAAAAATCCAAACGTGCGTGTATGCGCTCTCTCTCCTCTCTCTCTCTCTCTCTCTCTCTCTCTCTCTCTCTCTCTCTCTCTCTCTCTCTCTCTCACACACACACACACACACACACACACACACACACACACACACACACACACACACACACACACACACACACAAATTAAGTCAGAAAAGACAGGAGACAAGGACTCCAGCAGACAAGAAAAGAAAGAGAGAGAGAGGGAGAGTATAACAGAGAAAAAAAGAGACAACTCAGACAACAGACAGTGACATATACAGAACCGAGAGCGCTAATTTTATCCTCATCCAAAAGAAAGGAGAATCAAGAAGAAGAAGAAAGGGGAAAAAAGATTTTAAGAAAAAAAAAAACGATAACAAAGGAAAGAACCGAACCGAAAAGAAAGAAAGAAAGAAAAAAAAAAGCGGAGACTGACAAAAACGTCAATGGTGGCCTACACTTGAGAGAGAGAGAGAGAGAGAGAGAGAGAGAGAGAGAGAGAGAGAGAGAGAGAGAGAGAGAGAGAGAGAGAGAGAGAGAGAGAGAGAATCGATCGGTCTCAAGCACGTGCACACCGAACGAATGACGCAGTCTCCGCGACGTCACGAGCCCGAAATAACCTTGCCCCCCCCCCCCCCACCCCCACCCACCCAGTAGCGGTATGGTTCCAGAAACGAACGTCACTTGTGAACGCGCCCGCATTCCTACGTACGATGCCAAATAGGGCAAAAACGGTGACGGGGACAGGCAAGACAAGAAAATGATGCCCATAGCAGGAAAGCGCTGGCTGCTGCTGCTGCTGCTGCTGCTGGAAAGCAAAGCAAAGCTACTGACTGGGGAAGGGAAAGCGAAAAAAGTAAAACTGTGCAGTATTGTCGTTATAATGAGTTGAGGTTCTGCAATCTATTAAAAAACATGTGCGGATGTTTTGTTTTGGGTTTTTTGAAGATTTGTTTTGGTGTTGCTTTTGCTTCTGTTTGTTTTAAATAGTTGGGGGGGGGGGGGGTAATTAAAGGTGATTTTGCTCTTTGTTTTTGTATTTGACGAAACTTCCAGTTACTTTGTCTTTGTAACAGATTTTCAGTTGTTCACTTTTTTTGAAAGTTTTTTTTTTTGTTTTTTTTCTTTTAGGGGGAGGGTATTTTGTGGTTTGATTTCTTTTTCAAGATCTCTCTCTCTCTCTCTCTCTCTCTCTCTCTCTCTCTCTCTCTCTCTCTCTCTCTCTCTCTCTCTCTCTCTCTTGGTTGTGGGAAATCTCTCTCTCTCCTGGTTGGGGAATTTGCATTTAAAGTTTATAGTGCATGTACATTATACTTACATTGACATTCTTATTGTTCTCTTAATTCAATATTTCTCGTACTTTTCTTCTTTGAGACCATCATGGTGTTTTAAAAAAAATCAAACGCTATCTGCTTTAAATGTCTTTTACAGTACAAAACACCTCCCCCTCCCCTCCCTCTTTTCTTCTTGAGTCAACACTCTCCTCTCCTCTCTCTCTCTTCTCTCTATCTCTCTCTCTCTCTCTCTCTCTCTCTCTCTCTCTCTCTCTCTCTCTCTCTCTCTCTTCTCTCTCTCTCTCTCTCTCTCTCTCTCTCTCCTCCTCCTCCTCTCTCCCTCCCTCCCCCCCCCCTCCCTCTGGGGGTTATCTATGTATCTACCTATATCTATTTCAGGTAGGCGGACGTCTAGATCAATGCACAGACTAATTGATAGATTTCCTGCGCGATGGGACTCTTCTATACATAGGCTCTGGTACATGTAGCAAATAGCTGGGGGGAAAAAATCTGCTCAATATAAACGGTAACGTCTGGCTTCATTTTTTGTTCTTTCTTGCTTACTTTCACCAGAAAAAAAAGAAGAAAAGTAGCACACACAGAGAGAAGGGAGAGAGAAAGAGAGAGGGGGGGGGAGAGGACAGGGGGAGAGAGAGAGAGAGAGAGAGAGAGAGAGAGAGGAGAGAGAGAGAGAGAGGAGAGAGTGTGTGGTGTTGTGTGTGTGTGTGTGTGTGTGTGTGTGTGTGTGTGTGTGTGTGTGTGTGTGTGTGTGTAGTGTGTGTGTGTTGTGTGTGCGCGCGTGCGTGCGTGTGTGCTTGTCGTGTGCGTGCGTGCGTGCGTGCGTCGGTGTGCGTGTCGTGTGCGTGGTGCGTGCGTGCGTGCGTGCGTGCGTGCGTGCGTGGTGCGTGCGTGTGTGTGTGTGTGTGTGTGGTTGGTGAGAGGGAGAGTGTAGAGGCAAAATAAAAACAATCAGATGAGTGATAGTTAACTGCTTGATTAATCATCATTGAGTAATAACAACAATGATTATCATGCTGCATTGTCATTAGTTCACGTCTGTCAGTATTTCATGTCTGTTAGTATATCCATCCTTTCGTTCTCTCCTTTCGTTTTTTCCCCCTTCGTAAAAAACTAATCATTACAACGTATAACACAACACTTTCATGGTGTGATCACTGCATGATATTTGCAAAACGCTATTTATTACATAATGGATACTGCATTGTCCCCCAACACCGACTACTATCCCGAATGACAGCAAAGCAACAATAGTCAATAGCAGATCTATGCAGCTTCTTTCTTTCTTTGTTGTCGTGTTCGATGATGACCTCCAAAACAGCAGAGGAGGAAGCAGCTGTTTCAGAAATTGGGCAGAAATTTGATTGTAGTGGAGATGCCTTGCCCACAGCACATCCCCACTCTCTCGGCCACGAGGGCATAAGGACAGTCGGCGTTGGAGATGTTCTACAAAGGCCAACTAGCCCCCAGGGCCGCAGGACTTAAGGACTCTGTGCAAGTCATATCTTCTAGTCAGAGAGTCATGGTCGATTACTAAAGACTAAGCTGTAAGGTGGGAAAGCCACGGAAGCCTCCCACTTTGCTGTTGCCCCCAGAGTCAATGGTTTAATCAAGACCTGGGATAAAACACATGTATCCAAGAACTAACTGAACTCACTGTACGGGACATTGGCAGTGTCTCGCTATTAGACAGTGCTCCGTCAGTCTCGTATTTAATATATGAATGCTGTGATGGTTCCCAAGTGCAAGAACTTCGGTTGTAACGTGTTAGTCAATTGTGACCGGGAAGGACAGCCAAGCGGTTCAAGCCAAGGGATTCTTATCAATATCCTACTAGTATACAGGTCAGGAGTCGCGGTGTTTGAATCACAACAGGTGCTAAGCTGGTAAAATTAAGGTGGAGAATATTCACGATATCCAAAGCCTTTTTTGTGCAAGTTGCCAATGTTTTGGTAATATACATATATACAAATCGCTTCTGGTTATGTAGATGCTGTGCGCGCGTGCGCGCACAGCGTGCGGCGCGTGTGTGTGTGTGTGTGTGTGAGTGGTGGGGCGCGTGCGTGAGTGGGGGGGTGCGGCGTGCGTGGGGCGTGCGCGCGCGCTTGTGTGTATTGTTTTTCATACCTCTCACGGCTACACGTTTTTAATCAGAACTGTCTGCTACTGCGAAAATAGT
>CM060334.1:4718560-4721060 GCA_030674155.1 Stramonita haemastoma
GTTATAACTGCCACCTGAGCAAATTTAAACGAAGCCACAAAAGACTGAGAAGTTTGGGAGGAATGAGGAGAAGGGGGGAGGGGAGGGAGGGGCAGAGCAGGGAGGATGAAGAGCAGTAGCTGTAACTGTAAGAGATGCAGGAGGAGAGAGGGGGCGAACAACAGAGGGAGAAAAATCGTAAGCAAACGTGGAGACTTGTAGCAAAACCACAGAAAGCCGATTGCAACTTTAGTGTGTGTGTGTGTGTGTGTGTGTGTGTGTGTGTGTGGTGCGTGTGTGGTGCGTGTGGTGTGTGTGGTGGTGGTGTGTGTGTGTGTGTAGCGCGCGCGAGTGTGTGTATGTGCGCGTGTGTGTTTACTCTAAGTAAATCTCTCTGTCTCTCTCTGTCTCTCTTCTCTGTCTCTGTCTCTCTCTCTCTCTCTCTCTCTCTCTCTCTCTCTCTCTCTCTCTCAAACACACACATACACAAACACGCACACGTGCACACACAACGCACGCGACACGCACGCGCGCGCACACGCACACGCGCACCACACACACACACACACACTCACAAAAGCACACGCCCATCTGCACGCATCAAAATTACGCTATCTCCCGCTCCCTATGCGCATGTGATAGTAGAAAGACAGAGAGAGAGGGGAGAGAGAGGGGGAAGAGAGAGAGAGAGAGAGAGAGAGAGAGAGAGGAGGGGAGAGAGAGAGAGAGAGAGAGAGAGAGAGAGAGAGAGAGGGGGGGGGGGGGGGGGGGTCAGAGAGAGAAGGAGACAGACAGACCTAGATATAAAGAATGACAGAGAGACAGAGACAAAAAGACAGAGAGAGAGAGAAGGGGTGGTGGGAAGAGTCAAAAAGCTTTGAGACAGATCTTTACGTAATCACACACAAACACACACCACACACACACACACACACACACACACACACACACACACACACACACACACACACACACACACACACAACACCACACACCTTACCCGCCACACACGCATCCTTCACCCTACACCCACACTCACACACACACACACACCCCTCCCCTTCCCCACACACCCCTCCCCACCACCCACCTCACCACCATCCCCTCCCCTTCATCACCTTCCACCACACACACTGGATACCCCCAGTCACATATTCCCCCCCCCCCCCCCCCCCCCACCGACCACCCACCCTCACCCTCCCAAACTAGGAGACCTGCAAGCAAAGGTTTTAAAACACAAGAGGGGGGGCAGAGAACTTTAGACAAGCAACAAACAAACAAACAGACTGAATCAACAGCAGATCTCTGGACCCATGTTTGCACTGGGCCCCCACAGTGCAGCCAACGGTCCCATCGAACCCAACCCAACCGGTGGACATGCGAAATCCCTCTCCCCTGCCTAAAGCCCTCTACACTGCACACAATGTTGGTCCGAAGATTTACCCGTCCTTTTTTGCCCGCCCTTCATCCAGAGCTCTGCTCCTGTGTATGTGTGTGTGTGTGGGTGGGAGGAGGGGGTGCAGGGGGGGGGGGGGGGTGCAGGGGGGGGTGCATGTGTGTGTGTGTGTGTGGGGGGGGGGGGTTGTGTGCATGGTGTGTGTGTGTGTGTGTGTGTGTGTGTGTGTGTGTGTGTGTGTGTGTGTGTGTGGTGTGTGTGTGGACTGTGGGTGTGACTGTGGGTGTGTGTGTGACTGTGTGTGTGTGTGTACGTACGTGTGTGTGCGTACGTGTGTGTGTGTGCGCAAGCGCCTGCACGCCCTCCTCTCTCTCTCTCTCTCTCTCTCTCTCTCTCTCTCTCTCTCTCTCTCTCTCTCTCTCTCTCTCTCTCTCTCTCTCTCTGAGTCAGAGCAGTCTGAGACTCTTCCTGCCTGTGTCTCTTTCTCAGTTTCTGTCAATGTCATGATCTCCAAAGACAGTCCAGCTCCCCCTGACTCTCTCTCTCTCTCTCTCTCTCTCTCTCTCTCTCTCTCTCTCTCTCTCTCTCTCTACTCCTTCTTCTCTCTTCTACTATCTCTCTCTATCTATCTATCTATCTATCTTCCTAAACAGTCATTATAATATATTGAAAAGGTCTAATATGGGGACATTCCATGATATGATGTTGCACATTCAGAATCAATGATCCACTATCTCACAATTATAAATTATGTTATAGGCTGATCTGGATATATAAGACATACAGTATACTCTCTAATACTGTACACATACGTGCACACACAAAAAACACACACACACACTTACATAAGCATGCATTTATGCACACATATTATTTGCAAGCATATTGATGTATGTATCAAATCTATTGAATAAATGTAAGGATAAAAATAATTTCATAAACTTACGCACAGCGAGAGATCTGATGGACAGAAAGAGGACAGACAAAGACACAGAACATTAAGACAGACAGAGAGACAAAGAGGTGAGATGCTAACTTAAATTACTGCTATTCTCAATGAAAGAAAACACCTTTTCACTGCAACATGTAGATGATGTACACACATTTCACTGTATCAGTGTATGC
>CM060334.1:4726060-4736060 GCA_030674155.1 Stramonita haemastoma
ATTCAGCTGAATTTCTTTGAAGTTTAATTCTCAATAATGAATTTTGCTCATTAACGAATTTTTTTCTTTTTTTTCTTTTCCATTCTTACTCGTAATACAGTGTCACAGACTGATCTTGTTCAGTTCCTCATGCAAACTACACTGCATGTCCGACAGATTACACTCCAAGATACGTTCTAATAATTAGATCATAATTTTTTTTTTTAATATTTTATTCTATTTGTATACTGTAATCTACCTTTGGTTTGTACCAGAACGTCAGGACACATGGGTTATACTTATTCATTTGCAAATAATTATACTATTTTAAAACCGATGTAACATTTCATGTAGTCATAGGCGGCTGTGTGTTGTGTGTGTGTGTGTGTGTGTGCACCGCGCGTGCAGCCTGTGGTGTTGTGTGATTTTGTGTGCCCAGTGTGCATATTTATGCGTCTGGATCTTTAGGAAACTGCTCAGTACTTTATTTTTTATTGTTTGAAAGTGTCAATCATGATAATTATAGATGATGGTTACAATATGACAGGTTAACCATTTTGTCGCAGTTATTTATTTTCTTTTTTTTTCTTTATCTTTTTAGTATTGTAGTAAATCTTGTTTTAGGTTGTTGTTTTATGAATGATTGAATGAATACTGTTACAAATGAAGACAACTACATGAAAAGCGTATTGATATGTTCCAAAGAGGCAATGCCTTGTAATATAGCCTGCAGCTGTTGATATAACTGCTGGAATTTCGGTGGTCTGCTTTTTTCTTTTTTTCTGTTTTTTTAATTTAGGTTGTTCGGCTTTGGGGCTGTTTTGGTTTTGTTTTTTCTTGGTTTGGTTGCTATTGCTTTGACAACCTCGGCTTCTCTTGAAAATATAGCACTGAGTGCGGAATAATCTAGAATCTGTGCACGATTGCCAAGGAACGACTATCATATTATTTAGCTAACAGTTGCATGTTATTATGTTGGTATGGTGACAAAATCTGTCAGGGCATGTATGCAGGTTAGTGCTAAAGCCGTGGTGTGCCCTGCACTCTCAGCCCACCGGCTAGGCTTACATTGCAATTGCCGAATTTTATGTGCATGTCAAGTTAGTCTACCTAAGGTGTAGTGACAGGTAAGTTGCTCTCCTCACCTGCAAACCACCGCAAAGTATGACGTGCCGGGGATCCAGAATCGCAGAGCCTACCTAACCTTACCGGCTTGTGGCGAATGCTCTTTGTCACTGTACCATAAGTTTTTGCTTTAAAATTAACAAGACAAATCATCCATATAGGCCTAAAAGACAGCAATCATCGATGAATTTGAAGTTATTCCGCCCGCGACACCAAAGCCTGGCCCAGTGGTTTCAAACTCTCTCATCTGCCTCGTCTGGTTCTTGTATTGCCGTGTTTTAGTTGACCAACTTGAAGAAACTGTATTATCCAAGTACCTCGCGCTTTATTTGTTTGCGAGCTCGTGGATGCAGGGTGTGACTTTGTTTCTTCGTAGTAACCCACCCACTTCAGCCGCCTAGACATAAAACCACAATTTTAATTACTGAAAACCTGGAACCGTTAACTCGTGTTTACGATTTTGAATGCGTTCATTCATGACAAGGGAGGCAGAATAGTACATGCAGGCGGGTACAAGCTGACAAGACTGCTAGTGAGGTTGATCAGGGATAGAGACCTTCAGTTGAAAGTGGTATCTTAGGTCTTTGTAGTTTTAGCTTTATTCATTCCACCGTTACATGAACAACTCCGTCTCCTCACCTTGCCCGTGTGATGGAAAAAGCAGTACCTGCAATATCAGTTCTGCATCCATTTGATGTTGTAACCTGTTCGAGTTTCTTAAAATGCAGGTTTACATCCATGCACTGCACTGATGAAGATCATGCGTTAGGTTGTCTGTCAGACGATATCACCCATTACCAAGGTGTAGTGGTCAGCATTCTCTGGGGACAGGGAGCCCCTGTGACCAGTCATTCCAAGCTGATCTGAGTGTCTTTTATGACCAGCTTGTAAATAATTACCCGATGCCAAGAGTGAGAATGTCCGGAGTGGACACGCCTGCACAATTAACAGCCATGCTGATCATGCTTTTCTCCAAAACCAGGAATTCTGAAACTTTCACAGCTTCAGAGCTTACGGTCTTCTTGGTTTTAACAACATTCAATCAGGTCAGAACGTAGACTGGCTAACGCACAGGCTTCCAATACAGCTGAATACTTCCTCCCTTGCGTTATAATTGCGCCTTGGTCATAATTGCGTCCCTACAATTTGGTGAAAGGTGGCGTTACAGTTTTAATAATACGCGTAGGATTTGTGCCTGCATTGTAATACTGAATGTCAGGTATGTTATTTGTTTTTATATCATGATTATTGTCACGGCTGAAACCTTTTTTTGTGAGGGGGCGGGATAGCAAAGTGGTCAGAGCGCTCGCCTTCCCCAAGTTAAGCAGTATTGAGCTGGTTACCAGTTGGATGGGTGACCATTTGTGCGCCTTGGCTACAGTACAGTCCCCCCCCCCTCCATTTCACCCAACTTTAAATGGGTACCTGCCCTGTTTAGGGTCAGGGAAGGTAAAGCAGCGAGGGAGAGGAGATGGGCACCGCCCTCAATATGCTGGCCCCTAGAGAAGCTGTCTGTTGGCCTCACTCCCTTACGACCACATAGGTTATGGGACACCTTTACCGTTACTAAGGCTCCTCTCCACAGGAGCAGACCCCAGTCGCGCCCACGGTACAGTACCACTCATTTTTTCTATAGCTGGCATATCATAGTCTGTAATATATCAATTGCCTGTGATCGTTTCAAAGCACAATTCATGCATCGGTGTGTCATTCTGTTGCTGTGCGTGGGAACCTTATTTCTTTCTTTATTTATGTATTTCTATATAGAGGATAATGGAATAAGCAATCATGTGCTTTTTTAAATCCAGTCCCTGTGTGTATGCAGTCTTGTAAATCTTGTCATTTGTTCCCATCGGCACACGATGTCCTACTCTTCCGAAAAGCGGAGCAGGATTTAATATTCTAAAACTCTTTGGAACATACTTTCTGTCTACCCTCGTCAAGTCACGGCGAAAAAGAACACGTGTAACATTGTAAGTTATTGCAATGCTCGTTAAGGTTTTTGCTTAGATTGTGTGTGTGTGTGTGTGTGTGTGTGTGTGTGTGTGTGTGTGTGTGTGTGTGTGTGTGTGTGTGGTGTTTTTAATACACTACCTCCACATCCAAATTTTAATCTGTCAGGAAAATAGCTGTTATATAAGTTTACGTGTAACTGCAAACTAAGCAGGAACAAAACAAATAAACGAAAACAACTCAACAACCTTCAACAAACAACAAAAACACTCGGAGTGCTCCATTTTCTACAGTAGTAACAATTCATCCATTTTGGCTTTTGAAATAAAACACTGTCGCTATTCTCAAGACTAGAAAATTACCTCGGCGGAAATCCTCAAGGTTATTTGTCGCTCGGGTTTTTTTTTTTTTCGCACACTCTGCAACCTGAAAACGGCTGAAACGGAGGACGAAATTCGCAACAAAGCTTTTTTTAAGTTCTGCATTTAGGTCTTCGATTGAAAGAGACACTTACGTACGTCTCTCCCTTGTGCCGTGTCCTAGATTTAGTTGCTGTGATGCACGTGCGGAGGCAGTTTTGCGTCATACAGGATTCGGTTACCGCATCAGCCGGTGTGAAGCGAACGAACGCTGGCTTACACTGCTTCGATTGCTAACTCCGCCAAAGGTCGCGCACAAGAACGTCATCATTTCTAGCAAGTTTGTTTTTTATGTTGTATTTTATCAGTTTTTTTATCTTGAGCGGATACGGAGTATCACAATAAACGATTTTTTTGTCTTTCTTTTTCTGTTCTGTTCTTTTGTGAAGTGTGCTTTTTCTGTTACTAGGGATGTTTGTTACTGATGTTATTTTCGTCAGATATTCATTGTTATGATGTACTTTTAGTTCATGTTTTTATATCGTATGTAGTATGTAGTAAAACTTTGAAGTTGGCTACACGTGTGAGCCTAGATCTACAAGCAAAAACACTCGCAGGTACAAGCACATACCTGCATATGAGTGCATACATATTATACACACGTTTGCACTGCGGGCGTGCGCACGCGCGCGCGCACACACACACACAACACACACACACACACACACTCTCTCTTCTCTCTCTCTCTCTCCTCTCTCTCTCTCTCTCTCTCTCTCTCTCTCTCTCTCTTCGGAAGAGTAGGCTATTGTGTGCAGGTGGGAACGGATGACAAAATTGACAAAACTGCATACGCACGGGGACAGGATGTAAAAAAGCACATGAGTGCTTAGTCCATTTTCCTCGAACTAAAAGAATAACAGTAACACACACACACACACACCACACACACACACACACGCACGCACGCACGCACGCACGCACGCACGCACGCACACACACACACACACACACACATTCATAGGCATGAACGCACATGCGTGCGCGTACACACCACCAAACACCATCGCCCTAGAACGTGAAATCCTGCCAGCAACTCAAAACACAACACACACAACACACACACACACACACCACACACACCACACACACACACACACACACACACACACACACACACAACAAGATGAAATGATTTTTGTTCCTAGATAGAGATGGCTTGATGGAAACAAGCAAATCAACGCTTATTCAATGTACCATCTAGAAATAAATCGACTTGACTTCACCTGACTTGACTTGACTTGATTTGACTTCACACACACACACACACACACACACACACACACACACACACACACACACACACACACACACACACACACACACACACACTGTCGGCCACTCTGAAACCCTCTTTGAGCAGGAGCCCGCACTGAGCCTACAGCTAGGCTAGATCACTTCCGTCATCAGTATCGTCTGCTTCAGCCACATATTTTATTTATTTATTTATTCTTTTATATCGAGGAACAATGGAATAATCACTCATGTACCTTTTTTCTTTACATCCAGTCCCCGTATGTATGCACTTTTGTAAATCTTTCATCTATTCCCACAGCACACAATGGCCTATTCTTACGAAAAGCGGAACATGATTTAACATGTGCGCAATTTATCAATCAATCATTCTTTTATTTAGAAGATGATGGAAGAAGCATTCATGTTTTTTGTGTATATGTCCAGTCCCTGTGTGAATTTTTATTGTAAATAATTATTTTGTCATCTGTTCCCAAAGGCACATAATCGCCTACTCCTCCGAAAAGCAAACAGGTTTTAACGTGCGCACCAGATGTTCTGCTGGCGTTCGCAAACGGGATCTCGGTTTATAGTCTCATCCAAAGGACTTTTAGGGGAAGTGGACTCGGGACTGATGTTAACACCAAGGGGAATAATCCCCTTGAACGGGATTTGAACCAGGGTCAGCAGATCATGAGCGCATCGCGCATCGCTCTAACCACCAGGCTATTATCCCATCTCCCATGTAACCAACTCTGTACTCTCTATGGCATAGGAGCCAGCGTGCCGAGGGTCAGGGAAAAAGCAAACACAAACTACAACCCCCCCCCCCCCTCACACACACAACACATCACAACACACACACACACACACACCTCAGCTGCCTGTGGTGAGATACGAAACCCTCGATCTTCCATTGCGCTAACTGTTTCTTCCAATTACACCATTCACACCGCATTTTGCTTTCCAAAGGGTTTTGAGCTGCAAAGTAAGATAAAAAAAAAAAAAGAAAGAAAGAAAGAAAGAAAAGAAATCGAAACGGACAAAGGGAAAGTACTCGTCTAAGATTTACCTAGCTGTCAAGCAGTAGTGCTTTCCCTTGTATTGTCTCGCCTGACCTTTTTGGGTTATACTTATTTTAAGTTGTGGACTAACTTAAATGATACTGAAGGGGAAATAAAAAAGGTAAAAAGGCAACCCATCCAATTGGTAACCACCCTCGACGCTGCTTAACATTGGCAGGGGGAAAGCAAGCGCTCTGACCACCGAACTATCCCACCCCATGAAGGGAAAATACCCCCCCCCCCACCCAAAAAAAAAAAAAAAAAAAAAGCAACAAGAAGTAAACATAGAATGCAAATAACAGAAAAAAGATTTTTACGCCTACTGGAAGCAAACACACAAAACAAAAACAACCCCTCAAAATAATCCCAAACCACCCAATTGAACAAGAAGTGGTAAGAAACTCGCGTAGAGCATGGCAGCAGAGAGTCCTCAGAGGAGAAGCCCCCTTCAAACAAGTGTTTCGGGCCTTTAATCTTCCTTACACTCTAGGGAGGCCGGCCCACATCCAGTTCATGACTTTGGATGTCTCTCTGCTGCCCCTTCATGTATGTGATGAGTTCTGACTCGGATTTGAACCCATGATCTCTGGATATGCACACTTCTTTTTTTTTTTTTTTTGGGGGGGGGGCGGATTAGCCACCTATGGTATTATGGGGTCATCTAGGCCTTATGCAGTTCGCTTTTGTTCCTTCTTGACCAGATCCAACTTGAACATCTCTCGGCTGCTTCTGTCATGGCTTTCAGGGCTCTGGTTTTTTCCTTCCCTGCAATCGAAGCTGTTTCATGAGGTTGTAAGCCGATTCTCCAACAAACCCCCTGGCTCCGACTTCTGCAGCAAGGACTTTGACCTGATAGCCTTCTTTCCTCAGGCTGTTGGCCAGATCTGCATACTTTTCAGTCTTGTAGTCTGAGATGCCTCCATCCTGTTTTCATATGGAACAGTCAGCTCTATCATGATCAGCTGCTTGGTTGAGTGGGAGTTGACTACTATGTCACGTCTCATACCACTCTTGCTGATGATCTCGGGTGACTGTTCCATTCTGGGAGGTCTGCAGTGCACACCCAGTCGTCTGCTCCATCCAGCAGACTCTGCTTGCAGGTTCTGAATGGCACTGATGTTCGTGGCCATGACTTTTTTCCTCCTACCGTGAAGAAGGTTGCGGGAGCTTTTTGTGTTCTGATTTTGCCACTTGTGGAGCAGGTACTGAACCAGACTGCTTCTACAATCTCTTTGAGCACTTGGTTGTGCCTCCATGTGTACCTCCCTTGGGCTAAGGCTACCTTACATGAGCTGCGGACTAAAGAATAAGTAAACAATTACTTTTCATGCCTGTGAAGTCGGTTACTGCTTCAGATTTCTGCTAAGTGATCAAATGTCACCACTGTTGTTCTAGGTGGTGTTGGACGTTCCTTAAATCAACACCTTGGGGGTCACCAAATTTGCACTCGACTCACTATCCTCCTGGGAATCACTGTGGGACCATACCTACAGTACACACTGAATATGAAGTTTGCGTGTATGGCCGTTTTTAGGCACCTCGCCATGTTGGCAGCCATACTCCGACTTCAGAGGATTTTTTTTCTCTTCTTTCAAGGTTGTTATGCTAGGAGTTTTGTCATGGCTGGAGACAATATCAACATAATATCTTAAAGTGTAACAACATTGTAATGTAGGCTTTTGCACTTAGCTTACAGCCATAATTGACAAAGCTTAGGGCCGGGGCCAAATGTCACCACTGTGTGTCTTGATGGCTATGACACTACACGCTACATACTGATAGGACAGGTTTTTAAGTGTGTTTAACTGTTGTTCTTTGTTTCAATGACAAATGAAGAAATCACGTTCTGTCCTCAGTTCATTAAACTAACAAATCAACATTACAATCATAAGGACAATCACTTCAGACCCATCTGTAACAATAACGCCCACAACTTACACCATAAAGGAAAACTTGATGACTCAAATTATTCCCAGCTCAGTGTAGTAGACAGCAAACGTCTTGCTGATACACTTGCATGCATGGTGCTCTCTCACGCACACGCCACAGACAGACAGACAGACAGACAGACAGAGAGAGAGAAGAGAGAGCAGAGAGAGAGACGAGAGAGAGAGAGAGAGAGAGAGAGAGAGAGAGAGAGAGAGAGAGAGAGAGAGAGAGAGAGAGAGACAGACAGACAGACAGAAGCAGACAGCAGACAGCAGACGACAGAGACAGAGAAGACAGAGACAGAGACAGAGATTTGATTTGATTTATTCTTTTATATCGAGGATAATGGAATAAGCACTCTTGTGCTTTTTTACATCCAGTCCCCGTGTGTATGCAGTTTTGTAAATGTCATCTGTCCCAGCGGCACACGATGGCCTACTCTTACGAAAAGTGGAACAGGATTTAACATGTGCGCAAGATGTTCTGCGTGGTTCGCACACGGGGCCTCGGTTTAAAGTCTCATCCGAAGGACTTTTGGGGAGAGTGGAGTTAGCACTGATGTTAACTCCAGGAGAAAAATCTCCTCGACCGGACTCGAACCCGGGTTGTCAAATTGCCAGCGCAATGTTCTGATCTGACCACTAGGCTATCTGTCCCCCGAGAGAGAGAGAGAGAGAGAGAGAGAGAGAGAGAGAGGAGAGAGGAGAGAGAGAGAGAGAGAGAGAGAGAGAGAGAGAGAAATGCATGCATACAGACACACAGACAGAGACAGAGAGATAAATTATCCATTCATCACCATGCTGTTTATTCACATTCACTTGTATTATGAAAATTAACACTGAAACAACAAAAATCTATATACATTATGTTGTGACCCTACCGGTCGGCGGTTAACTTCCTCACAAACAGTCCATCATTTTAAAGTGCAGTAAACTCCACATCACAGCTTATACGCACAGACTGTCAGTCACAAAATCATATACCATTGGTAGAAAAAAACTCTACACGTCAATTTTGAATTTTTCCATCCAGATTAAGAAAATATGTGCAATTAACAGCAAAAACACTCATAAAATTTCAGTCCATGTTCGTGGTTGTAAGTTAAAATCTGATAGAAGACATGGAAACTGTTTCTGTACAACTGACCAAAAGTAGCAAAAGTCCTATTAGGACCAGACAAAATCGTTCATACTTACTTTCAAACACAACAGCTTTAAGTACAATGATAATAGAACAATTTCAGAAATTTTACGCCAGCCAAAGTTGCTTTCAAAAGAACAAACAACAACACCAGGTTGCAAAACTGATCTGACTGTGTGATAATCCATCATTCCAAAGTATGGAAGCAACACATTATAGGGACATTACAAGCTGACAGGGCTTTTGCAACTTCAGATTATTATATATATTTATATATATTATATATATATAATATATATACATATATATAATATATATATTAAATACTGTCTGGTTATTATCAAATTTGACAAAGAAGTAGCCTACTTTTTGGTTTGTTTTTTATGATATACTTAAAGAAAACATTTACCCTGTAAAAATAGATGATGAATTAAAAACATTATAACAACAAACAGTTTGTATGTGTGTCACACTGGTAACAGGACACTATCACAAAGACCTACTTAAACCATCTTGTGCTTTCTAAATATGATGACAATGTTATCATCTGGATTCCCTTCCTCTGGCTAATCAAAACTTCCATTTTTTGTTTTAAAAAATGGGGGTAAAACATTAGTAACGATTTTTTGGGGTTGGGAGTTGGGGGCAGAGGAACAAAAATCCAAATAACCGTTTGTTTTAGAACATGGGGGTCAAACATTACTGCTGATTTTCTTATATAATAATATTATATATATATTTTTTTTTTTTGGTTTTGGGGGGGGGGGGGGGGGGCAGAGGAACAAAAATCGAAATATCTGTTTTTTTAGAACACGGGGGTCAAACATTAGTAATGATTTTCTTTTTTTTTTGTGGGGGGGGGGGGGGGGGGGGGGCGGGCGGAGGGGGTTCAGAGGAACAAAAATTCAAATAACTGTATCATCATATTTAGAAAGCATTAGATGGTTAAAGTACATCTGTGTGAAAGTATCCTGTTTCAAGTGTAAAAAACATACTTGTCTGCTGTAATAATGTTTTTTCATTCATAATGTATTTTTACAGTGTGAATGCCCTTTCTGTTCCTAAAAGTAGATGTATCTTGAAAATACAAACCAAAAGCAACTACCTGGTCAAATTTGATAGTAATCGGGGAATCTTTACCTTTTTTATATAAAAACTTAT
>CM060334.1:4738560-4741060 GCA_030674155.1 Stramonita haemastoma
ATCATCGTTCTGAACTTTGCACCAGCATCCTAACAATCCTGACGGTTTCAGCTGAAAGCCCCAAGTGATGGATCCTGTGGGTTGTGAACAAGCATGAGCAGCGGCAGTGAAGGAGTCCGAACAGCAGTTGGGGGGGGGGGAGTGTTCTCTTTTTCCTCCCCTGTTAGGGCGTCTTGAGGCAGGCGGCACAGCACACCTGTCTGTAGTAGTCGTAGTAGCACAGGCGGGCCTGCACCACGATGCGACAGTTCCAGAACGTGTCCTTGCACTTCTCGTCTGCAAGGCAAAGACATAACAGGGTGCTGTTAGACAGAGACTGAGGTTTTTTTGGGGGGAAAGGGGTGGAAGATTGGTGATGGTGTGTGGGTGGGTGGATGGTATAGTGTGCTGTTACAGCAGCATTTTTTGGGGGGGAAGTGGGATGGTGTAGCGTGTGTGTATGTATGTGTGTGTGTTGTGTTGTGTGTATGTGTGAGAGAGAGGAGAGAGGAGAGAGGAGGAGAGGAGAGAGAGAGAGAGAGAGAGAGAGAGAGAGAGAGAGAGAGAGAGAGAGAGAGAGAGAGAGAGAGAGAGAGAGAGAGAGTCAAATGATTTAACGTAAGTTATGATGTTTCTATACTTGCGCGTAGACCAGAATACCTACACACCTACAATAAGTTAAATTCAGATAAAAGACTAGCAACACAATGCGTATTAAACCAATGCGATCATATATACTATACAGACACAAGCTCCATACATCTCTCTCTCTATCTCTCTCTCTCTCTCTCTCTCTCTCTCTCTCTCTCTCTCTCTCTCTCTCTCTCTCTCTCTCTCTCTCACACACACACACACAATACACACACACAATACACATACACACACACACACACACAATTCACATGTACACACTGAAAGGACTTAATGCGCACTGTAGTAAAAAAAAAAAAATCAAAAGCAAAGAGAAAAAAGAAGAAAAAAGCTTTGCAAAAAATCCACAAAAAAGCAAGAGACAAACAAATAGACTGCAACAAACCCAAGCTAAAGAAAGCAAAATGCTTTTATCTACACTAAGCAGACAACAGAAAAAAGCTGATCAGAAATTGCCAAGTGTGAAAACCAGTACAAAAAATCCTGCCTTAAAGCCAATAAGAAACAGTTAAAAAAAAAAGTAACTGCACTCTTGAAAATTATTCAGATGTGGTGGTGCAGTGCTTAAAACTATGTCTTGTTATTTGTCATTTTCTTGAAGCAAAACCAAGCACAAAGAGAGAGAGAGAGAGAGAGAGAGAGAGAGAGAGAGAGAGAGAGAGAGAGAGAGAGAGAGAGAGAGAGAGAGAGGGAGAGAGAGAGGAGAGAGAGAGAGAGAAATATGGCTTCTGCATCCTTCATCAAATAAAGGGAAACATAAACTTAATTTCAGAAATGACGCAAAAACCGGGGGAAATTATCTTACACACCTAAAAACATGCAGGTTTTGATGTCCTAAAATTACCCATGAAACTGAAAACTGCACATACCCCTGCCTTTATTTTTGTTACTTCTGTATCTATTATTTTTGCATGTCCCTTCTTTACCTCTGGATCAAAAGCTAAAACAGAACTGCACAGCCAGTACATAAGAAAATGGTAAACTTTCCTCAAGTCTGCTCATGGAGAGCTTGAGAAGTAAATATTAAAACAAAAGCCTGAAATTTTTGTTCAAAGGATCAAGTGTAAAAATGCCTTTATACACACCTGATTAAAAAGAACAGCTTTTTAATGATGAAGAAAAAAAACAAGATAGCATCAGCATGAAGGCCAAACAAAAATCAAACCAACAGTAAACATAAAAAGCACAGCAGCCCTGGTTTTAATGAATCGATTTGAAGGCTTAAAAAAGCAGTTCGAGACATATTATGCAGTGTGTCTGAGCTTCTTAGGTTCAAATACTGATCAGTTTGCACAAAATACAAACCACATGACACCCAGACTGAGACAACCAAACTGTATATGTTAAAATCTCAGCTAAACTTCAATGAAATAAAACAGGACTGACGCCGGACTGATCACAGTGCATGACTTGCAAGCTTCCAGTGCTGATGACATGAATTAAGGGGGGATTAATTCAGCTGGCGACGTTGGAACAACCGGGCCAAGTGACGGCAATTAGTGCACAGTGCAATCAATTAGTGGAGGAGTACTGGGATGAAGTGCAAACGGGTGCTGGCCAATCACCGATAGAGCTGCTGAGGGGAGACAACCTCTCGCTCCCACTCTCCTCCCCTTCTCCTGTGGGGATCGCGTCATTCTCGTGTTGGAGGTGGGTCCTATCCGCGCTCCCCACATCCGACCTGGCGGCTATCAGGCCACCCGGGTATTGCTGACCGCCTGGGCAGGGCAGGGCAGGGCAGGGCAGGGCAGGGTAGGCACAGGCAGTCACACAGTTACATTGTCAGGGCGGCCATCTTTCTTTTAGGTACATGTTATAGGCTTACTGGCATCTTCAGTTTGTGAACTTGTATGCATAAAGAAAATAACAC
>CM060334.1:4746060-4763560 GCA_030674155.1 Stramonita haemastoma
CTCATCACCCCACCAACCCCACCCCCATCACCCCTCCCTTCTCTTTCAGAAAGCAAATTCAGAATACACAAGTTGTTTACACACACAATCTGCAGTCCTCCATCTTCCAAAAAAAAACCCACAAGGCATCATTTCAGGCAGAAAACATCTCGATATACGGTACGCCACCTCACATAAGCCCTCAGATAATAGGAATACTAAGGGAAAAAAAAACCCTGAAAAGCCAAAAGGGGAGGGCGAGGCCCCCAATAATTCTGGCCTCTTGTGGTCGGCGGAGCTTTGAAAACAAGACTGGTTGGCAAGGAGAGGGGTGGCAAAGGTTCACAGGATTTTATTGTAAGGAAAGAGATATGTGGGAAGGAGGGAGGGAGGAGAGGAGAGAGGGGAGAGAGGAGGGAGAGAGAGAGAGAGAGGAGAGAGAGAGAGAGAGAGAGAGAGAGAGAGAGAGAGAGAGAGAGAGAGAGAGAGAGAGAGAGAGAGAGAGGAGAGAGAGAGACAGACAGACAGACAGAGACAGAGAAGACAGAGAAGAGACACAGACACAGAAGTAGACAGAGACAGATAGAAGAAGACAGAGACAGACAGACAGAAACAGAGAGACAGAAACAGAGAGACAGAGACAGAGAGGAGGATTACAGATGAAAAGCAAAAGTTGCTGGATGCTTGACCTGCCGATAAACCCCCTACACTCAGTGGTGGTTGGTGACTGATGAGTAAGCAGGCAGGGGGCTGTTGAGTAAGCTAGGAACTCAGGCGTGCATTACATCCACAGCCTACACTACACCACGGGGACCGACCATGAAAGGAGTCACCACTGGCCACAGCTGGGTGAATGAATGGATGGATTGGTCAGGGGGGAGGGGTTTCTGTTTTCTTTGGTTTGTGTGGACATGTGTTTTCTTTATAATGTACAGATGTGTGTGTGTGTGTGTGTGTGTGGTGTGTGTGTGTGTGTGTGTGTGTGTGTGTGTGTGTGTGTGTGTAAGTGCGTGCGTGTGTGTGTGTGTGTAAGTGTGTAAGTGTGTATGTGTGTGTGTGTGTGTGTGTGTGTGTGTGTGTGGTGTGAGAGAAGAGAGAGAGAGAGAGAGAGGAAGAGAGAGAGAGAGAGAGAGAGAGAGAGAGAGAAGAGAGACACGAGGAGACATGAGAGAGAGAGTGTGAGAGAGTGTGAGATGATGTGTGTGTGTGCGTGGTGGTTGCGTTGCTTGGTGTGTGTGTGTGTCGTTGTGTGTGTGTGTGGGTGGGGGTGGGGGGCTAGGAGAAAGGAAGGGAGGAGGTACAGTCACCAGTGACCATCACTTGCAGTCGAGTGGTCGGTTTTTATCTTTATTACTGTTTTGTTTGTGTGTACACGTGTTTTCTATAGGCTATAGTGTACAGCTGTGCGTGCGTGCGTGCGTGTGTGCGTATGGGAGGGAGGGAGGGGGAGGGGGAGGGAGGGGGAGGAGAGGAGAGAGAGAGAGAGAGAGAGAGAGAGAGAGAGAGAGAGAGAGAGAGAGAGAGAGAGAGAGAGAGAGAGAGAGAGAGAGAGAGAGAGACAGACAGAGACAGACAGACAGACAGACAGACAGACAGACAGACGAGACAGAGACAGAGAGAGAGAGAGAAAGAGACATACAGACAGAGACGGAGACAGACAGACCGACAGACAAAGAGGAGACAGGGGGAGGAGAGATCGAGTGCGCGTGCATTGTTTGTTTGTTTGTGTGTGTTGTGTGCGTGCGTCCGTGCGTGCGTGCGTGCGTGCATGCGTACGTGCGTGTGTGCGTTGTGTGTGTGTGTGCGCGCGCACGCGCGTATGTGTTCGTTCTTTCATTTGACATCTTTCTCCATACAGTGATATTACACGTGTGTACACGCTTGAGCACACAAAACAACATTCAGCAGCAAATAGGAATGACGACTGCCGATACCAGGGAAGCAGCAGAGAACAGACAAGGGAAGCAGAACACTAGGGAGTACCCAGTGAGATACCAAGTCCCGCACTGACAACCCAACAATCAAGGGAACGGATTGAATGATTACTTGATGAATGACTGAACGATTGAGTCCTTCGGATGAGACTATAAATCGAGGCCACCGTGTGCAAACGCATGCAAAACATCTTGCTCACACGTTAAATCCTGTTCGCTTTTTGTAAGAGTAGACCGGTGTACCGGTGGGAAGAGATGACAAAATTCCCCAAAACTGCACACACACGGGGACTGGATGTAAAAAAAAGCACATGAATGCTTATTCCATTATCCTCAATATAAAAGAATAAATAAATAATAAATAAAGAAACTCACCTCATCAGACCAATGCGTGTGCCACCACTGCGACTCGCAAGTGCGGGTGTTGCACCGCTCGCTCTCTGCCGGTTTGCCCTGGGGACAGTAGGCGGCCGGGATTTGAACCCCCTGCTCGTCCACACACTGCACCGTGCGTCTCCTGTCCCCGCCCCCACAGGGCGCAGAGCACTGGGGAAAACAACAACAAAAAAGTTTTTTTTTTGCAGATTACTATATGGGTTAAATTTGAGATATTTTGTGGCTGAACTAATTTTTTTAAACTAAATAAGCTGGGGTTTGTAAAACTGTTTCAAACACATTTGGAGTTACAGAAACAGCCCTTTGTGATTAACTTCTTGAAAAAAAAGATCATAAAAATACTGTTTGTTATACGGAAAGTAACATTTCAAGGAAGAAACCCAGGAAAACAATAAAGATTTTTGTGTTGATGTTAAATTCGCAAAGAAATGAGATGAATGATGATAGACGGCAGATGACAGGACAGGAAAGGACAGAAAGAGGGTAAAGAAAGAGAAATGAATAATAGCGACAAAAATGTAAAGGTATCCCATAACCTATATACCGTAGGAAAGCGAGTCATAGAGCCTCAGCTTCTCTAGGGGCCAGCATGTTGAAGGCGGCGCCCATCTCCTCTCCCTTGCTGCTTTACCTTCCCTGACCCTAAAGAGGGCAGGTACCCATTTACAGCTGGGAGAAGTGGGGGATGTACTCATATGGAGCCAAGGCGCGCAAACGGTCACCCATCCAACTGGTAACCACGCTCGATGCTGCTTAACTTGAGGGGAAAGCGAGCGCTCTGACCACAGAGCTATACCTCCCCCTTGTTTCCTCATAACCCTCGTGAAATAAATTTAGTCTTCGTCTCTTCCAACTCTTGAACAAGCACACCACCCCCCCACACCCCCTCCTTCCAGGCAGACACCACCTCTCCCCAGTCTCCTATGGTCCAGCGGGAGCAGGGGTCGTTGTTGCACTGCTGGGACACGGCGGGTTTGTCCGCCACCAGGCACTGGGAGGCCGACACGCTGAGGTCCAGGGCCGGGGAAAAGCGCTGCCGACACTCGATGCGTCTGGACTGGGTGCCGCCCCCACACGTCACGCTACACTCCGACCACTCCCCGCTCACCCACCTGTCAGAGTGAGGGTGAGAAATATGAATTGACTAAAATGATGGTGCTTGGTGACAGGACAGGAAAGGATCGAACCGAGAGACGCAGAAAGATGGTAGTAGTAAGGCAGATGGTGACAGAAGGAAAATGACAGAAAGAGTAAGGAAAGAGAAAGGAATAACAGCGACAATTATGTCATTTAATGACATAATGGGTATATTGTGAAACTGTTCAGATCCAAAAATCTGTCCGTGTATCTATCAGTTCATAAAGTAGCAATGACACACACACACACACACACACACACACACACACACACACACACACACACACACACAATATATATATATATATATATATATATATATATAGATAGATAGTATAGAATAGATATTATTAGATATAGATATATAAATATATATAATATATATATACATATATATATTATATATACAGACAGACAGACAGACAGAAGCAAACAACTCACGCAGGGGGGCAGGGCATGTTGTTGCAGGCCACCCTCTGCACGCGGGGCTTGAGGGAGTTCTGGCAGTTGTCTGCAGTGACCACCACCTGGGTGGCCGAGTTGGTCAGCACACACACCACCTGGTCTCCTGCACCCCTGTCACCACACAACAACACCACACACTGGTTTATTTATGTATATAAATATATATATATATTTATTTGTTCTTTTATATTGAGGATAATGGAATAAGCACTCATGCGCAATATCAGTAATTCTTCATTTCTAATTTCGAAAAAACGAAACGTACAAGGGAAACATTATGCAGTACAACGAAAGAAACTTGGAACTTTCATTTCCGTCTTATACACACAAAACCCATCCTTTGGGGCCGTCCTTATTCCTCATACACACCTGATACAGTTGCAAGACACTGTGTGTTAAGTCTGTGTTTTAAATCTTTGTGTGTGTGTGTGTGTGTGTGTGTGTGTGTGTGTGTTGTGTGTGTGTGTGTGTGTGTGTGTGTGTGTGTGTGTTGGTGTGTGTGTCTGTGTCTTTCTGTCTGTCTTTCCCTCTCTAACACACACAAACACACAAGCAAGCACGCACGCACACACACACACACATACACGCGCGCGCTCGCGCATGTGGCTTATCTACCAAATTACCTGGCAACAAAATAAACAAAAACTCGGGGGAGGCTTCTAGTTGACTCAATTAAAGAAACGGAGCCAAACATTTCTCGTTTTTAATATAGATCTAGATCTGCATGGCACGGGAAATCATTAAAGTGCGCGTGCCGCGCGCGTGTGCGTGTGCACGTGCGTGCGTCCGTGCGTGCGTGCGTGCGCGCGTGTGCTGTGTGTGTACGCGTGCGCATAATATGTAATATCAAATTTGCGTGTCTAGTATTTCTTTCGTTGTCGTCGTTTTATCTTTTATCATTGTTTGGAAGTTAATAGATGTAGAGCTTTGCTATTGTGGTTTATTTTGCTACTTCCTGTGATAACCAATGCCATACGCAATAAACAATAGCAAAACAAACACTTGGGTATACCTGGAATGCTTCTTTCGTGATAACTGTGGCTATTTTTGTGGGTTAATCGGATGAAGTTAATTGGACATTCTTGGTTTGCCAAAAGAGAGCCAACAATGCAGTCTACAACCGTGCTTTAAACAAATGTTTTGATTTGTACCCATTTCAAGCATCGTTTCTGTACAAGTTTGCGAATAAACATAAGTAAAAAAAATGTAGGAACAGTAATGCATGTAATAGTAGGTCTTGATAAATCATATATCTGCAATCAGTCAACTGAATCATTATCCATGCAGGTTCACAGATAAGAGAGCATGCATGCCATTTCCAATGCATGATCTATTTAAAAACAGTACAATTTCAGTTATCTATTTTCACTTAGGTTTACGGACGAGAGTCATTGTTTGTGGAATTCGGTGAGTTGCATCTCCAAATGATAAGGGTGTGCTTCCATTGTGTATCTGTAGTTTACTTTTGTGATAAACCCCCATTGAGATTGGATCCTTATTTGTTGATTCGATATTTACATAGAACAAAAAGTTTATCAAGAAGCAAAATTAAGTAAAGAATTTCGTTAAGCATATCCAAACAAAATCAGTTTAAAGCCTTTTTTTGCAAGTAATTTTGGGTTTCTTTGTTAAAGACTTTGAACGGAAGAGCACGACACATTGAGAAAAGACACCGGGTTGTTGGTTATGTATTAAGAAAACACAAAACAGACGTATGGAAAGAAACCACGAATAGATACCAATGTTGTATGCACTTCAATAACCATCAGCAAAGAATGATTTGGACTGCATGAGTTCTTTCCAAGTCTGGGCTGCCTGGTCTTCATGTATTCATGTAAAAAAAATAATAATACGCAACTGTAAAACATTATGGCATACAAAATGCATCAGAGTACAGCGCAACAAGAAAACACAACACAGAAAAACCCACAAAACCATACAGCACAATCCAACCCACTCCACTCCACTCCATACTCACCCCCGCCACAAGACAGCGAGCACTGGCTGAGGCCGGAGATGGTCCACTCGAACTCGTTGCCCCCGGCCCCCACCCCGATGCTGAGGGCCGGCCTCTGCTCCAGGGGCCTCTCGAACACCTGCAGGCGGTTGTCCTGCTCCGCCCCTCGCGTGTACGTCCTGTCCACTAAACCACCCCTGCCCCCACTGCTGGCGGAGGTCCGAAAACCGCGAGCCCGGTTGTTGTCGTAGGCCGAGATGTAGCGCGCCCTTTGCTGCTGCTGCTGTTGTTGTTGTGATGATGATGGTGATGAAGGACGTTGGGGACGGGAGAAGGAGGGGGTTGGGAGGCGGGGGGAAGCGGGGCGGCGACGGGGGAAGGGGCGAGGTCGTTGGTAACGGTTGCTGCTGCCGCTGCTGCTGGTGTTGGATGACATAGTTTAGAAGAAAAGAATGAGAAAAATGAATCTGACATACACTTCTAACATCAACACAGACTAGCTATATCCTGGACATTTGGGGCTAGGTACATGCACACGTTCATCGATAATTGTCATGCTTAAACATCTTACATGCGTACACACGTTTTACTTTTTTTTTAAGTAGAAGAGGGCAGTTTTTGCCCAGAATTTCCAGAACGAAGATCAAGGGTTTACACTGAAAGAGTCGCCCGAGTAACCTTGGCAAGAAAATCATGAAAGAAACCGTCCCTCATCCAAATCAATTGTTAAAATATATGATAGAACACTCCCTACCCCCCTACTGCCAAAAGAGCATTAATCTCAGCCGTCCACCTTCCCCTCACTCACTTAACATTCCTAACATATCCCAACAACAACAAAAAAGCTCAAATATCAAAAAAAGCAAAACAAAATCTTCCTATAACATAAAAAACAGAAGCACTAAAAAAAACCCCCAAACAAATAAAAAGGTAAAAGGTCAAGGTGTCCCATAGCCTAGTAGGCAGTCTTAGGGGAAGGGGGCATCAGAGACCTCAACTTCTCTAGGAGCCAGCATATTGAAGGCGGCGCCCATCTCCTCTCCCTCGCTGCTTTACCTTCCCTGACCCTAAAGAGGGCAGGTACCCATTACAGCTGGATAAACTGGGGGAATTGCACTGAAGCCAAGGCGCGCAAACGGTCACCCAAACAAATACAAAACACTCAAAAAAGAAGCAAAAACTTTATAGCCTACCTATACGATCTGTTTCTGCCGGCGGAATACTCATACCCGCTGCCTGACCTCCTGGAAGAGGCAGCACTGGGCACATAGGAGGCGGCCCCCGGGTTGCTGCGCTCTTCCACGCTGGGCCGACGGGCAGGGTCCCTTTCGGCGTCGTCGTCGTTGCCGTCTTCGCTGTTGCCCTGGCCGTAACGGAAAGTGTAGCTCTGACCGCGGCCCCCCAGTGTGTGGGACCCGTAGCTGCTGCCGTAGTACTGTTGGGTTTGGCCGCTTCTCTGTCCTCCTCCTCCTCCGCTCTGAAAGGGAATATAACTATAATTATGTTGTTGTCATTGTTGAAGCTGTTGTCGTTGATGTTTTCGTTGTGATTAACAAGTTTATTTTCAGGCTAAAAGTGGGTATGTTGTATTTACTGTTGTTGTTGCTATCGTGTTTGTTATTGTTGTTATCGTCACAAATTTGTTCAGTGTAGTAGCTGATGTAACTGTTATTGCATCACTGTTGGTGTGGTCGCTGCTAATTCTTCTGTTTTTATGTTTTTGTAGCTTTTGTGTCGTCATTATTATAATCATTACTATCGTCAATATCATCTCTTATCATTGTAACCGTCGCTGTCGTTGCTCCTGTACTGTTTGTGTTTTTGGGCGATTTGAATGTGGAATGACCTACTGATCAAACTGGACAGAGCAGTAATCTAAGGTGCTCAAGAAAAATATTTGCGTGTGCATGCGTGCGTGCGTGTATGCGTGTGCACACGTGCGCGCGTTCGCGCGCATGAGCTTGCGGGTGGATGCTCTTTCTTCTACCCGATATCAAGTTTTCTGAAGACATCACAAGAAGAAGACTATCATACACAGACTGCACGACACTTGCCAGTGAATTCACCTATATCATATAAGCGCAACACCAAACGAACACTTGCCAGGGAAGACCAGGTGGACGTTCAGCCCCCTCACCTTTCAGCAGCGGAGGCGGCATCAACGCCAGCTCTCTCCACCTGGGCTGGCTGACGTCTCGGGGCTCCTCCACCTCTGACGTCACCCTGTTGGCACGGCCCTCGCTGACGTAAGGCTCCGGCCCTGAGAACATCCAGCCCACACAGCATGTTTTTCAGGCTGACAAGTTCCTGCCACTTTTTTTTCTATTATAGCGCGCGCGGGGGGTGGGGGTGTTATCGTGTTTTGTTTCCCCAGATATACAAAATTTACATATCAATGAAACAGAATTGGTACGCAGTATTATTGATATTGGTACGTTTTCTCTACCACACCAAGGCTACATCGATCACCTAGGCTTATAGGAATGAAGAATTTGCCGATCTGAAGTTAACTGAATAGATTCTACACTGGGGTTTGAAGCCCAAATCAATTTACAGCACAAAATACGAAACACAGCACAACTGAAATTAATATCCTCTCTAACTTTTCAACAGACATCAAACATCGAAAGAAGAAGAAGAAGAAGAAGAAGAAGAAGAAGAAGAAGAAGAAAAGAAGAAGAAGAAGAAGAAAAGAGAAGAAGAAGAAGAAGAAGAAGAAACTGACAAAGAAAATGGGAAAACAAAATAACAACGACCACGCTTTTCAAGAAAGTAAATTCCCAAGCACATTCACTTACAAGCACATGCATTTATACTTTTACACTCTCTTTAACAGACAGACACACAAAAACAGAAACACAAAACACACACAACACACACACACATCACACACACACACACACACAAACACACACAAACAACACACACACAACACACACAACACACACACACACAACACACACAAACACACAACACACAACAAACACACACTTCTCTTGAAAAACCCAAACCAAATTCCAAACTCTCAAAAGCTCTCAAAACAACCCGTACGACCAACAACAACAAAAGAGCGCCATACCACACACCAGCACCAAAACAAACCCACCCAGCTAAACTGTTTACCTTTCTGATCCCGGGATTCTCCGCCTCTCACTTCGCCTCCTTCACGCTGCGATAATCCTGAAGAGGAGGAGGAAGAGGAGGAGAGGAGGAGGAGGACTGGGAGGAGGAGGGGAGGAGGGTTGTCGCGGGGCAGCCCGGTCAAAGGGCTGGAAGGGGACATCGTTGGGGAGGACGAAGGAATAGGCAATGCCAGGGTTCTTGCTCTTCGGGAACACCTGTGAGAACAGAAACGTAATTTATGACACTAGCGGCAATATTGATATGAGCATATGCTGCTGATACTACTGCTGGCACTGCTGCTGCTCTGCTACTACTGTTGCTTCTGCTTCTGCTGCTGCTTCTCTGCTGCTGCTGCTACTACTACTACCACTACTACTACTACTACTACTACTACTAACTACCACTACTACTACTACTACTACTACTACTACTACTACACACTACTACACTCTTACTACTACTACTACTACTACTCCTACTACCTACTCTACTACTACTCCTCCTCTTACTACTACTACAACCACCTTTACTACACTACTACTACTACTACTACTACTACTACTAACTACTTACTCTATACTACTACTACTACTACTACTACTACTACTACTACATTACTACTACACACCTACTCTACACTTCAACCACAACTACTAAGACTACACAATACAAGAACAATATACGAAATGACAGAGTGTGATATGAGGATGATGATATTGATAATGATGATGGTGATGGTGTTGGTGGTGGTGACGATCAAATGATGATGATGAAGAAGACACACAGTAATACCACTCATGTAGATATAACACTCGTGACGACAACAGGTTTTGAGGATTAGGGAAAACTGTTTTTTTATTCTTCGAAACATCTCCATTTCCTAATGTTGTAATATGGAATGCTCCCCACACCAACAGCAGAAGAGAATCAACCCTCCTTGTGACTCACCTGCACTATCACCCGGCGGTTGGTGGGCCCTGGAGCGGTGATGCATTTCCCGGGCAGCCCGGGGCCCCGCGGCTGAGCTGGAAGATGGTGCCCGCCCCGCGGTACGTTCCCGCCTTGCTCAGCAACCACAGACTGTTGACGATGTTGTCCCCCTCACCTGACCTCACCGCTGCATCAACATAATTCACAGGGGCTGGGTTAGGTACACAACGTCCACACTGATGACGACGGTAACATCAACAGTGTTGCAATAACAATAGCAACAGCAACAATGACAACAAAATGCAATGTTGAGGAAGACAAGTCGCGCGCGCGCGTCCACGATAATGACAACGACAACATCAACAATAACGGCAGCTATAGCAGTAGCAGCCAAAAAAGATAATGCAATGTTAAGGAACACAAGTCAATAACAGATGCTGCCGCTGCAACAGTAACTACTGTATACTGATTCAGAGTACTGCTACTGCTACTGCTACTGCTACTACTACTACTACTACTACTACTACTAGTGACCGTTTGCGCTTCTTGGCTTCAGTACAGTCACCCAGTTTACCCAGCTGTCAATGGGTACCTGCCCTCTTTAGGGTCAGTGAAGGTAAAGCAGCGAGGGAGAGGAGATAGGCGCCGCACTCACTATGCTGCCTCCTGGGAAGCTGAGGTCTCTGATGCCTCGCTCCCGTAAGACCACGTAGGTTATGGGACATCTTTACCTTTTACCCTATGTGGCAGAGTACTGAGTTAGATAGAAGAAGGCAGAAAACAAGAGGAAGGAAGACATAGATCACAGAAGATGACTGACTTCAACTCTGCTGACTCAGTGGAGTAGGTTAATTAAGCATCTGTCAAACTTCTGCTGTAATGATTTGTTGCTGCTGGGCGTTCCCTAGCTTAACACCATGGAAGTCACCCGGAATAGTTGATATGCACTCTGTGTCTCGACCAACACACTTTGAAATCACTGCGAAATGGAGTGAGATGGACGGTTGAGAAGTTTGTGTATGGCTGTTTTCAAGATATGATTTTATTTTTTTTACCTTTCTCCCCCCAAACAACATCCCATATATACTATTACATAGAGGTACTGTATGTAGAGTTTTATTTTAAAAAAAAGCTCCAGACTCACTGACACCTTTGCAAACTGAGCCTAGATTTTTTTATGAGTTTTAGACGTACATGGAGATAGTAGATGGCTCTTACAAAAGTATTCTAATTTCGGATTGGCTTTCTAAAACAAAAAAAAAACGTGTCGTCTTTTTTCTTTTATTTATATAGGAATATTTGATCAATCGTTTTCAAAATGATGGGGAAATTGTAACTGGTTACCCGCACTTGTTTTCCTTTACTACTGTTTTCTAAATAATACGTCATCTTTTTATTGCACACTCTGTGTCAATTCTAGATGGTAAGTGGACGTTTTTCATTCGTCTACGGAATCTGATCGTTAAACAGGTTTGCCATAAACTGTGTTCTTTTTCAAGCTAATGAGGCTAGGTATTAATGACTGCTGATAAATATCTATGAGGTTTGTTTTGGAGACCACAGACATTCATGACAATGATTCGTTTTAAGTAAACGTGTGGTAAAAAAGCCTGGGTATGGCCTTAACGGTCAGCTGTGCTTTGCTGTGCTGCAGGCAGCACTAATCCCACCCCTTCTCACTCCCGATTCCAGAGTGTGGACGGCTGGGGAATGAGTCACGGGTAGACACTCAGAGTGCCCCCGGTCACTCACCGTTCACTGGGCAGCATGGTCGGGTAGCCCGCGACGCCAAAACGACCCCGACCACCCCTTTAACCGCTTAATCACGGGTGCTGGCCGCTAAACGTCCCCACTTGGGTCAACCTCTCTGCCTCCCCCCGCGGCCATGCGACTCAACACCTCCGCTAAACCGCAGGAAAACTTGAATGGAAAAAGGCTGCTGAGCACTGTGTGTACACACTCTCTCTTTCCTTCTGTCTCCCTGTCTCTGACTCTCTCTCTGTCTGTATGTCTCTCTGTCTGTCTGTCTGTCTCTCTGCCCCCCCCTCTCTGTATCTCTCTGTCTGTCTTTCTGTCTGTCTGTCCCCCTTTCTCTGTGCGTGTGCTCGAGTGCCTACGTGCGTGTGCTTGCATGCGCGAGAATGTTTTTGTGTCGCACGTGACAAAAAATGTCGAAAGACTTTCACGAAAGCGTAATACGATTCCAAGTGAAAGTTCTAACTGCACAGCACCGATGCTAAGGTCCGGCATGAATGTTATCGAATATCAATCTTCTAAAAATAAAAGAAGCTGCAACTGAAATGTCTCTCCCCTGTTGTATTGTTGTTTCATTAATATTATGCAACTGTATTGAAAATAAAAGAATATCGAAACCGATTTCAATCTTTATCATTGATTATCATGATCACTCTGGTTCATTTCCTTCTTCTTCTTCATCATCAGGATTATCATCATGATCATCGTCACCACTCTGGTTCATTTCCTTCTTCTTCTTCATCATCAGAATTATCATCATGATCATCGTCACCATCATCACCGCCTCTCTCTCTCTCTCTCTCTCTCTCTCTCCTCTCTCTCTCTCTCTCTCTCTCTCTCTCTCTCTCTCTCTCTCTCTCTCCTCTGTCTCCCCCCTTCTAACCCTCTCAGTCTGTCACCCCCTTCCCCCCCCCCAGCCATACAGGTAGGCTAGCAGTGAAAGCCGCGGGTTCAGGGCAGGCCTTTAATGTGCAGTGAAGGTCAAATGCCGGATTTCTCTCGGTCTGTCACGGCGATTGTGGTCCGGGCCTCGTTTGACACACTTCCCTGGCCACCTACCCTGCAATTTACTCCACCCCGACCATCCAGAAATAATCCTCACTTACACACACTGTCCAGATTCCCCGTCACTTTCAGGCCACCCGTCGACCGTGGCTACGCCAAGAATTCAGACAACCTCTCTCTCTGTGTCTCTGTCTCTCTCTCTCTACCCTCCTCCCTCTCTCTCTCTCCTCTCCTCTCTCTCTCTGGACGGCCTCCCAAAGTGAGGTATTAAAAGAAAGCGAGAAGAAAAAAAAGTGCCATGTTTGCATTCTTGACCACCGACTCATAGAGGTGATTTTTTTTCGCTAGGGGAGGAGGAGGAAGGAACGAAGGAAGGGTGGGTGGGTGGGTGGGTGTGGGGGGGGGGGGGAGGAGGTAGAGTTGATTTTTCTCTGCAAGGGTTTCCTTATATGGGGGAGCAATGACTCAAAGGAAATGACTAGATAATTAGCCGTCTGTAGGTATGGAGGTATTTAGGGGCGGGAGGGGGTGGGGTAACTGTTTTGTTTGGTGGACAATACTAGGATGACGTTTGCACTTTGCGAAAAACTTTTTTATGTGAAGTAATCTACCCCCACTTCAATTAATTAGCAGAAGCACATTTTTCCTAGAGCTGAATCACCGTTTGTTACAGCAGAAAGACCAGAAGCCATTGTAACCAGCCTGTGATAAGATTGCATGCTCTGTGGAACAATGCCCCTTAGAATAGGGGGAATGAGTAAGAAGAGGAAAGATATAAATCACTATAAGGGAAATGAGAATAGCTATTTTCTGCCAGTTCAAAGAACGCATCTCTCTAACAGCTATTATGCGGAAATCGCGTTGAAACTTTACCCTGGTAATGCAATATACGCCCAGTTACATTAATCAACAACAGTTATTGCTCTGCTGTAGTAAGACTTTAAGTTTTTACACGCAGTTCAGATATTGGGAAAATGTGGAAACTGGAAAGATACATGTAGGACCGTGGCAACTGAACTGAATCAAATATCATTAACACCGCACGCAGAACATCTTGTGCACACGTTTAAACCCGTTAGCTTTCAAGAAGAGTAGGCCGTTTCGTGCCGGTAGGAACAGATGACAACATTAAAAAGAAAAACCAACACCAAGCATACCACATAGACACTACAGTTGTGTTCAGACATCATCCTGAAGTCGAAATGCGGCTACCTTAATGGTGGGAAAAAACGGTTGCATACGTAAAATCTCACCATTAATGAACATCAGAGCTTAAGAAATGTAAAAAAGACCAAAACAAAGATAACCTTTATTCATTTCCAACTGAGTCTATAAATCATAAAAGAAATTCTGAAGGTCGTGAAGGAGAGTGTGTCGATCTGTTCAGTCAACTCCAGCTGGAATCAGCAAGAGTCAGCATCAGTGTCTTCAGCCCCTTGTTATACATACACCAGTGTGCAGCCACAGTGGCTTAACTAAAGTTAGCTCGTCTGTACAGCCTACTTCTAATGCAGCTTTAAACTTGTAGCTTTTCAGAGAAATTGAAGTTGGGTATAACAGAAAGACATTCAGGTACTGATTTGCAGAAGCTGCACCATTATTTATGTCGCTTCTTCTAAACAAACGCTGCCATATTTTATATGAATTGGTAACCCCCCAAAAAAACAACCCACCCCAAATTATTAAAATTGCAGTTAAAGCGCAACATTATCATTGACAATTTCTACATCCTACTTTCGCACAAAATATGTAAAATATCTTTTTGGGATAAAAATGCGTTGTAATTTTACAGTTTTTAATCCCGAGGGGCGGGATAGCTCAGTGGTCAGAGCGCTCGCTTACTCCCAGTCAAGTTAAGCAACATCAAGCGTGGCTACCAGTTAGATGGGTGACCGTTTGCGCGCCTTGGCTTCAGTACAGTCCCCCCCAGTTCACCGTTGTTTTTTTTACCATTTTTTAATCCTAGAGTTGGACACACACCAGGTTGTACTGAATGCTTTACAACAAAGCCAACATTCGCAACGGGAAATACACCCAACAGTTTCCTGTTTTAAAACCACGTTACCATCAACATGATGCTATGATTGGCTGAACACAGTCAATAGTCCTTGAACTTCCTTAGCCATTTCCGTCGGCGCATAATAACAGACAGTGGTGGCCTCTAGTGACTCAGGCTCTGCCACTGCCACTTGACTCACATCCTGCCCCGATGGATCAGTGCACAAAGAGCACTTTCACAAAACAGTCCCTCATTTCACGTCCTGCTGTCCCAGGCTTGTCTAATGAGCATTACGCTCGCCACTGACTTTATCTGCGCAATCAGTGCAACACCCAGTGAATGGCTTCTCCCTTCACAGATCTTCCACTTTCTTGCTTCCCCAACCCATTCCCCCTTACTCCCCTCCCCCTCCACAAATGTTTAGGAAAAAAAGATGCTAGTTAAACTTTCAGAAACATTAAAAAATAAAACAGGGGGAGGGAGGTGATGTCTGAATTTAAGCCTTATTATTTTCTAAGACAGCTTTGCTTTGTTTATCAAATAACAAAGGAGTATGTTTTGGTACAATCAAGATAAGTTAATAAAATAGCATCAGTCGCAAAAGTACACTAGCTTATTTTTCAGTTATCTGTCTGCTAACGAATTTGGTAGATTTGTATGCTTCTTTTGGTATATTCCCCAGGTTGTCAAGAGTTCTTTTCACCATGTCTTTCTCCTTTGGAAGGTTCTAGAGATGACAAAACCACCCACCTACCTCTTCAAACCAAAATAACTGAATGACAGTAACGGTCGGAATCCTTTCAACATTCTTGAACAGAACCTATTTTATGATGACAGTTACAAGTTGTTTCTATACGCACTTTTTAAGCACTTGCTTTCCTCCACTGATTTTGTATCTGGGGAAGGGAGACACTCATCTCGGGAAAGTTAGAGGTGACGAGTTTCATAGCATCGATAACACTGACAACGTTGCATCCTCTTTAAGCAATTGCTCTTTTAAAATGAATGACAAACAACAACAACTGAGCTAGGCTACATCAGGAAAAGCAAAACAAACTATTTAAAGAAACTCGTGTGAAAAAGGATGGGTGAAAGTGTAGATGTAGGATAGAAGAAAGAAACGGATATGAATTAAAAAAAAATTACAACAATACAAAAAAGAATAATTAAATGGAATTAGCAAACGGTCTGAAGAGTAAAATTTCACACACACACACACACACACACACACACACACACACACACACACACACACACCCCAATGAGTTTCTGACCACCAACTAGGGGTTTTACAGCTACCCCTGGTCCTTTGACCCCTTAAACTGCAGCTGAAGCAGTGTCGACAACCTCACCTCGGAGCAAAACCTTACTGAGTCATCACAAAGCAAGGACCTTGGCTCTCCAAGCAGACAACCTATTGACTGGCAATCCCCACTCCCCTCACTCACTCACACACACACACACACACACACACACACACACACACACACACACAAAACACCACACAACATCACACACACACACACACACACACACACACACACACACACACACACACACACACACACACACACACACACCTTTCCTCCACAAGCCAAGCCAACCCAACTCACAGCCAGTAGACTGTCAGGGCATCGGCGTTCCTTTGATAAATCACGGTTACAGCATACAGCGTGACCGCTTTATGTGGGGTCCCTAAGGCCTGGACACAAGGGGCACGGGGGGTGAGCAAGTCAGTGTGTCAGGCCTGGTCATGAGGTCTAATGGGAGGCTGATTAGGCTTCTCTGCCCTCTGAAGAGGAAGATGTCCAGTTTGGCATGAACTGTCAAGCCCTTTTCTGCTATTTTGCTTCCTGGCGAAAAATCTGTATTCTGAGGTCCGTGAATAGTGTACAGAGAATCACGGTTTCGTGGCGCTAACACTTATTCTTTTTTTGTACGCTTACCTTGATTTGGCTATGTTGGTCCCTATAATATATCGAAAAACTGGCAATAGAAATAACAATCCGGTTTTGTTCCTCTTCCTTTTCGTGAAGAATACTAACAGAAATGAAAGGTGAAAAAAACAGAAAAACCGAAGGTGCCCCACAATCTAAGCAGTCATTAAAAAAAATGATACAGATTTTTTTTCTGAATCTACTGCATGACCTGAGGATGATTCCAACTTCTTTCCTCTCTGTCCTTTCCTTTCGCAGTACTGAGACACCAGAATTGTTTGTTTGTTTCTGAAATCTGGGTGAACCGAAAATCTGCAATCATGAAGGCCACACAGACTGCTGCTACCTAAAAGGCCACCCCGTACACTCCATTTTGCTCAACTTTACTTTGGGGAAGGTGGGGGTGAGGGGTGAGGGGAGGTAGGGGGGGGGGGGGCACAGGAAAAATGCTCTAATCACTGTGCTGTTTCGTCATCCAAGACCTAAATTACGGAAGGAACCATCTCCAAGCGGAAATGATCACTGTTTGTATCGCATTGAAGCAAGCAACAAACTTCATGACCCACGCTCCTTTTCTTTCATTCCGCTCCTTTTCTTTTCGTTTACTCTTGCTCTTAGTTTTTCTTTTCCCCTGTAACTGCATGTTTACAGCAGAATGTGTATTTTCTGTTGTCTCTGCATTTTTCAACCATTTACATGGCATGGCTGTGAGCATGACTTCTGTTTTTGAGAACGGGAAAACTGCACTCGTTAGCACTCGGCCCGCAATTTACCTGTCTTTTTCCTCTGGCTTGCTCTTTTCTTTTTTTCCAACGTCCTGGCTTTCTATAGCTTTCTATTTTGGTTGTTTGTTTTCTAGCCAGTTTATTTCTTTTGAATTTCT
>CM060334.1:4768560-4781060 GCA_030674155.1 Stramonita haemastoma
GTGTGTGTCTGTGCGTGCGTGCGTGCGTGTGTGTGTGTGTGTGTGTGTGTGTGTGTGTGTGTGTGTGTGTGTGTGTGTGTGTGTGTGTGTGTGTGTGTGTGTGCGTGCGTGCGCGTGCGCGTTCCTTTAGCGGAACTTAACACGGAGAAAACATGCCATAAATTCCTCTAACAGTTGCCAACTGTGCTCAAAGTATGACGCAAGCGCGCCCTTCCGCGGCATTTTGAGGCACCGCTCTTTTGTAGTTTTCATCATCTGTTTATATTCGTAACAAACTCTGATTAAAACACAAAGCTGGTCAGTGCGGCTTTCTTTGATGCAGCCAAATGAAGCTGATCGGCAGAATCTGCCTTTTCCTTTCATTTCACTTCCCTCTCCTCTCTCTCTCTCTCTCTCTCTCTCTCTCTCTCTCTCTCTCTCTCTCTCTCTCTCTCTCTCTCTCTCTGTGTGCCCCTCCCTCACATACGAACGCACACACGCATGCACACATATGCACGCGCGCGCGCACGCTTGAATCTCGTTTCGAAATTATTGTTGGTGAATCCCGACACCCTCCTGATAAAAAAAAAGTCTGCTGCTCTGTTTCTGTTCTCCTCGTTTTTGACATTGTTCTGCGCAAGCAAGATAGTTAATGGATTTTCTTTAACTATCCAAATTATCTTTAAATAAAAAGCTGCCAGCGTTGGGATTCCACCTGCTCGAATGCAGGTTAATAAAGAAACAAAAAGGTAAAGGCACACGCAGTGCTAGAACTCTTGACTGGTTCCTCAGTACAAACACGTTCTATTTATTTTACATTTTATACCACTTTAAGTCACGGCAGATTTCCCTGTCTGGAATTCGGGCTGCTCTCCCCGGAGAGAGTGCGTCGCCACAAGTACAGTGTTACCCATCATTTTTTTTTCTTTTCATGTCTGCAACTGTATTTGTTTCCCTATCAGAGTGGCTTTTTAAAGCATAATTTTGCCAGGGACAACTCTCTTGTGTACTTTGTGTGCGCTAAATAATGATGCGTAACACACGGGACCTCGGTCTATCGTCTCATCCGAAAGACTAGCACCCAGACCACCACTGATGGTTTGATAAATGGGGGAAAAGTTTTGGACCCAGACGGGATTCGAACCACCCCACATTTCGACCCGGACTTTTCACTATCTACACAGGCGCGTTACCTCTAGACCACCGATCCACAAACATGTATAAAATCGAAATGTGCGATCTTTTTTCCGTCTTAAATTTCCACTGTATGTCTCGAATTTTCTGCCCGTCCCCTTTATCAGGCCAGGTTCATACTGATGTGAAAATGGTGAGTGTTGTGGTTGGGCGTATGATTGTGATGTTATGGTGTGAAGTCATAAGATGTGAAGTTTGGTGTGATGTGTTATGGTCTCTTATGTTACGCAACACTGTTTTAAACAGATTTGATAACGCAGAAATGCATTATTTTCCATGAAGAAAACGCGTCGTTATATAGCACACTGTATATTCTTGTATGGTATAAATCTTTTTTGTTGCCGGGGGATCTTTTACGTTTGCAATATGTATGCTACACCAGGAACAGGGATGTACTATTTCATTTAAACAAGGAGCAGTCATACTAGTCCGGAATTTATATTTTTTTTAAAAGGGAAAAGAAAAAAAACAAAATTTAGACTGTGGTGGTAATTCAAACCCAATGTCATCTTCAGGTGCATTATCTTTCGGGCAAGTTTCCATTTCCAGTTTTGAAATTAGATTTGCCAGTCTGGGCTTTCGAGACAGACTGCAGAGTCACACAAGGCTCACCTTTCAATTCTCTATGGTACAGTCTGCACACACACACACACACACACCACATACACACACACACACACACACACACACACACATACACACACACACACACACACACACACACACACACACACACACACACACACACACACACCACACACACACACACACACCACAACACACCACACACACACACACACACACACACACACACACACACACACACAACACACACACACACACACACATTTTATCGAGCAGCTGATAATTCTGACTGTCTGCCGTTCGTCTGTCTCTCGTTTGCTCGCATTCTCTTGGGCATAAGCGGAGACTAATTAGTTTATATATATATATATATATATATATATATATATATATATATATATATTATATATATATATATATATATATATATATACATTCAGAAACGAAGACTCCGTCTGATGATATATCTGTACTATCACTGTGAGTTATTTGATGATACGCCAAGAACAAGAACCGCATAATCACAGAATCATTAACTGCAGCACCTGGCCCAAGCCAAAAGATTTGTCAGTCAATGATGCAAGCAACATACAGAAACCTATCCAAAAATGCTTTGTTTTGAAATTTAAACAAAATTCTTTATTCATTGAAAAAAAATCTATTTCCAGGAAAATGAATAAACACTCGTGTGCTTTTTAACATCCAGAGTCCGTCTGCATGAGGTTTTGTCCACTTTAATCCCTCTTTCTCACCAGCACCACAATGGCCTACTTGTCCGGAAAGTTATGAAGATATTGTATTCATCCTCGACAAGCTTTTACTGTGATCTGTGCTCTCCCTTCAATAAGAAGAAAATCAATCCTCAGCAGCCTGAGTATGGCTGCCTCTACGGCTTGAAAACAGCCAGACAGGCAAACCGTTCATCCAGTGGGCACTCGTGGTGTCACAGTGATTCATTCCCAGGTGTGAGGAGTGCATATTCTGGGTGAGGTAAACGCAGGAGAACACCAGTCACATTATTTTGCACGTTATGTCACGACAACATAACCAATGTAACTTCCACCAGCACCCCCACAAGTTGCACTGCACCTGGTAACGTGATTCCCTATCACATTTCCCCTCCCTGCTAAGATTGTGTGACTGTGATCATGCCAGGCCTGTAAGCAGATAGCGATCTGTAGTGTCAATACGGCATTCTGCACCCTGTTCATTCCCCCTTCTCAGGCTTCCTGTGCTGACAAGGTAAAACATTGTTTCAGTGTCAGTCAGTCTGCTGCTAGCAGCCTTGATCGTCAGCCTCGAGGAGGTTAACGACGCCAGTCACGCCTTCCTGCACGAGCCTCGGTTGTAGTGCAATGTGTCGCGTGCCTTGAGTCACCTCATGCGTGCATTTTTTATACTTTGCAAAGCGATTTCATTTATGCATATTTTCAGATGTGCACATATGAGCGCGCGCACAGTGTGTGTGTGTGGTGTGTGTGTGTGTGTGTGTGTGTGTGTGTGTGTGTGTGTGTGTTGTGTGTGTTCATTTTCTACAGCTCATCGGCCCGCTAGCCTCCTCCTCTCTTAAGAAAATAAGAAAAAAAACACATACCTCCCCCCCCCCAACAAACAAAAACAAAAAATTCATAATATGCAAGTATTGAAAATCTCGATCCAACTTTTAAACAGTTTCCTCGTAAATAGATCTTCTCAAGTTTGGGAACCGACATACATATGCCTAAAATGGTAACTGGTTAAAAAAAATAAAAAGGCAACCAAACAAACAAATATAAGCAAAAAGCTCACTGTTATTGAAAACTGATAGCCACATACCCCTCTCTAAACTTTTCTTAGATTTACCGTTCTGCGTCGAATATGCATTAAAGCCGTTATCACAGGCCTGAATCTCATCGTAAATTTATATCAGCAAGCAGACCAATAAAAAAACCCTATGAGGCACAGATGAATACACAAGCTTGTTCGTGGCTAACCCGGAACTCTGTTGTGTGTTGTGTGTGTGTGTGTGTGTGTGTGTGTGTGTGTGTGTGTGTGTGTGTGTGTGTGTGTGTGTGTGTGTGACCATGCCTAAACAAATTGTGATAACCACAATCGAATGTGTTTATGTTTGTTTTGTGTCAAATAAGTCTTGTTCTGACCTAACGACAATAGTTTTCTGATTATAAATCAAAACTGCCAACGACCCCTCCCACCCACCCCCACACACACACACACACACACACACACACACACACACACACACACACACACACACACACACACACACACACACACACACAAGCGCGCGCTCTCTCTCTCATGCCAACATTCTTTTTGTTTGTTTATTGTTTTCTCTTCAGTTTCTTTTGTCAAAATACCTACCCCTTTGTATACAGGCCGGTGGCCTTACAATTAAAATCCTGAGTTCTGAGCTAGCTCTGTCTGTCTGTCTGTCTGTCTGTCTGTCTGTCTGTCTGTGTCTGTCTGTCTCTCTCTCTCTCTCTCCCCGCCCTTTTTCTCTCCTTAACCCACCTTGCCGAGGCCAAAAGGCACAATCCCCGGGATTACGAGCTGGTAATCAGAAAGCTTACTGTCAGAATGATTTATTACATAATACTGCAGTAATTGAAAACTGCAGAAAGGAAGGGTTTACTGTCACGTGTTGGGTTATCAAAACATGGCCATTACAATAATGACTCGTTTCAACAAGGTGCTGGGTTGCTTCGGTAATCATAAGGCAGGCAAGAAGGCAGGTACACACATACGCACGCACGCACGCACGCACGCACACACACACACACACACTAACACTAACACACATTCCATCGATATTTCGAGGATTAAGAGATCAACAAATGTGTCTCACACGTTCTCAGAGAACAGACTGAAGCAGTAGAGATTTACAGACTTCCGCCCTCTTCCCCATTCTTTTTACCCCAATTCTTTTGCGGTTTTTTTCCCCAGACCAAATCACACAAAATGGTATTCATCAAATTGCGCATCTGTGCAGACCTCTTTTAAGACCATGAATAAATCAAATTATGTGCCAAAAATTCTTTTGCTATGCTCCCCCTCCCCAACCCATCGAATTTCCATAAGTCATGATCCACATTTTTTTCGGTGCCGAATCTAGACAGCTGATCAACTTGTTCATTTGTTTCTGTTTAGGTTCCTGTATGAAAGGCTTTCCCATACCGGCTAAGATGTTACAAACTCTTTTGTAACTGTTGTCAGATTGTTTTTATTCAGATAATTGTTTACACACTGAGATACATAGGTTTTTTATATCACAAGAAATGTAAATAATCAACCATTCATGGTTAGTTTTATGTAGTCCTACAAAGTCTTCATTCCTTCCCCGTTACTTCGGAACCAACAAGACTTTCATATTTCTATATTCTGATTCTTCTTGTGGTTACATTCTCTAACACACTCACACACTGGTAATGTATTTGATAAAGTCAAAGTGTTTGATGTCGCCACGAGCACGGCAACAAAAGATCTCTCAATATATCCGTGCCATCACTCCAATCTTTCCTCCCCAACACCACTCCACTGAATGTGCCACAGGAGACAAATGTGCCACCAGCACTTGTCTCTGCCTACCACGCGCTGTAAGATGTGACAAACAAGAGGGATTAAAAGGAAATCATGGACACATTACTTTCCCCGTCACCTTGTGACCCTGTGTGTGCAGTCCGCGCGCGCGCGCGCGCGCGCGCGTGTGTGTGTGTGTGTGTGTGTGTGTGTGTGCAGTCCGTGTGTGTGGTGTGTGTGTGTGTGTGTGTGTGCAGTCCGTGTGTGTGTGTGTGTGTGCAGTCCGTGTGTGTGTGTGTGTGTGTGTGTGTGTGTGTGTGTGTGTGTGTGTGTGTGTGTGTGTGTGTGTGTGTGTTCTTTTTACAGGCAAACATGTACGTGTTTCTACTTGAATGTATATGTACAAACATACTGTGTTTGCACGCGTGCGTGGGTGTGTACGTGAGTGTGTTTGTGCGCGCGCGTACATATATGTATAATTTATGTAGTAATACTGTCTTCAAACAAATACAAACGTACATACTTCACTCTCAAAAGTGGAATAGCTGGAATATCGACCATGCACATAAACATGTCCTGGTCCCCTTATTTCATCACGGAAGGAATATGCACGAAAAAGACAGCGTGCTACATAACAAATATAACTAAGATTTAGTAACTAGCAGTGCAGTGCAACTTCTTTACACAGTCACGGCACAAGGAAGGGGTACATGCAACATGAACGTCGGCACTACGAAGTAGATGGTTAAGATTTTTTTCTTTTGATAGGAGGAGGATGGGATAAATACTCATGCGGCTTTTCCTACACCCAGTCCTCATTTGCAAGTAATTTTGTAAATTTTGTCATCCGTCCCTACCCGCATAAAGTGTCTACTCTTCCGAAAGGCGGAACACGTTTTAACGTGTGCTCAAGATGTTCTGCTTGTGTTTCGCACACAGGACCTCGGTTTATAGTCTCATCCGTAGGGCTTGTATCTATCATCTGTCGTATTTTCACAGCTGTCAGCGGGCTTCAATCACTGTCGGCATAAACGGTCCATACAGCTCTATCTTATGCGATAGGAACCAGACCAATACCTAGCTAAATGGGGATGTATGTATTATGTTAGGTGACGTATTCAGGTGTTTAGAGCAAATACCACACTATGCACTGACAATCCTGTTAAACCACCATTTACGATAAAGTTTAATAAACATTTTCCAATTCTAAAAGAAAATATTATGACCTGTCGTTGCACGTAAATCTAAAAACGAAACAAAAGAGAACGATCCACCCCAAAATATGTCTTCGCCTATTTACCGCACCTCTATCTCTTCTCTTGGGTTATCTCTAACATCTTTAATTCTGTATCTTTATAAGTATGACAGGATTAGACGCACGTGACCAATCAAACCAATTCTCTTTCCTTTATCATATCACCCCCAAAAAACCACCTCTTGTCTCCCTCCCTTTCTCCGCAAACCCCCCACCTTTCTGTTCATGCCACCAGAGACAAATGGTGCCACCAGTCTTCTCCCCTGCCGCGTGTTGTCGTTTTACAAATCGGAGGGATTAAGAAGAAACCCGGGACCCATTCTTCCCTGTGACGCTGTGACCCTGTCTGTCTGTGAGTGTGTGTGCTGACAACGACTTCAGGCCTGCCCTGAACCCAGACTGCAGCACAGAGAGAGAGAGAGAGAGAGAGAGAGAGAGAGAGAGAGAGAGAGAGAGAGAGAGGAGAGAGAGAGAGAGAGAGAGAGAGAGAGAGAGAGAGAGAGAGAGATTTATTCTTTTATATCGAGGATAATGGAATAAGCACTCTTGTGCTTTTTTTTACATCCAGTCCCCGTGTGTATGCATTTTGTAAATATCTGTTCCCACCGGCACACGATGGCCTACTCTTACGAAAAGCGAAACAGGATTTAACGTGTGCACAAGATGTTGTGCGTGCGTTCGCACACGGGGCCTCGGTTTAAAGTCTCTTCCGAAGGACTTTGGGGGAGAGTGGAGTCAGTACTGATGTTAACTCCAGGAGAAAAAATCTCCTCAACCGGAATCGAACCCGGGTCGTCAAATTCCCAGCGCAATGTTCTGACCACTAGGCTATCCGTCCCCCCAGAGAGAGAGAGAGAGAGGGGGAGAGAGGGAGAGAGAGAGAGAGACAGAGAGAGACAGAGAGACAGAGACAGAGAGAGAGAGAGAGAGAGAGAGAGAGAGGGGGGGGGGGGGAACAGAGAGAGAGAGAGGTGGGGGGGGGGGGGGGGGGGGGGTGGCAAGAAGTAGGTAGGGAAGAAGAAGTAGTAAGGGAGAAGGAATGTGCTAACAGTGTGCAGATTCGTAGTGAAACACGACGCCTGCCATCAGATTATTGATAATATGGACACTTCTGAAATATGCAAGTTTGAACGCCAGTGGTGATAGACTTACAAACGGAAAGATAAACTGTAATTAATATACAAAAATATGAGTATATATGCACGAGCGCGTCTAGCGTGCACACATGCACACACAAGCGCGCCCACATAATACATATGTACGCACACACAAAAAAAACACAACACACACAGTGTGTGCGCACACACACTCGCGCTCACATAAATGCATTTGCACGTTATCAGACACACATATGTACTTATCTCTGGGATAATCAGTTTTCAAAGTGCCCTTGTGCATAACTATGAGTGTGTCAGTGATAGTGTCTTGGAACGCGCGCGCATAATGTGACCATGCGTGTATGCATGTGTCCACAATTGTAAGTATTACGCACAACGTGCATGCATGCATGTATGTGTATGCGTACGCGGAATTCTTCTTCCATTTGCTATAAACTAAACATTTCTATAATTATATGAAAATTGTTGTCGTGGTTGTTGTGTGTCCCCCAGCTTAATACCCTGGGGGTCACCTAGAATGTGCACTCTAACTCACTCATCCCACCTGGGAATCTCTGTGAGATTGAAACTGTACCCTGAATGAGATTGCGTGTATGACTGTTTTTAAGTACCTCGCCATACAGGCAGCAATACTCCGACTTCAAAGGATTTTTTCTCCTTTAAGGGAGAGTGCAAATTGTTATGGTTAGGAGCTTGCAATGGCTGAAGGCAATCTCAACACATTTTACAACAAAACAACATTTTAGCGTAGGCCCTGGCAAATGCTGACATCAATAACTGACAGAACTTTTAGCGTGGGTCAAATTACGTGAATGAATAGTGCAAAATTAATTTTAATCATTTCACCACACACTCTGATATGTGTACACTATGTATACATAAATCATTCTGGAAGAAAAAAAACCAGGTACTGTTTAAAATCTGCAATGCAGTCTCAAAAAGCAGAAGCAAGTAGGCCAAACTGATACACACCCTGTACCAGTGCTGACTCCACTCTCCCCAAAAGTCTTTCGGATGAGACTGGAAACCGAGGCCCCGTGTGCGAACGCACGCAGAACATCTTGTGCACACGTTAAATCCTGTTCCACTTTTCGTAAGAGTAAGCCATCATGTGCCGGTGGGAACAGATGACAATATTTACAAAACTTCATACACAAGGGGACTGGATGAAAAAAAGCACAGGAGTGCTTATTCCATTATCCTGGATACAAAAGAACACCAAGTCAGGGAGGATTAATGGGTGCCTGCAACATGAACGTCCCCACTAAAGAGTAGATGGCTCGGATTGCCGAATCTCTCGTTAGTCACTTTTGTCCGAGCTGTCAGAGAGGGCTTCATGAACTATCGACACTGAAAGCTCTGACAGCTCCATTCACTACGGGTGCCGCTGGACAAAAACACGGCGGAATGTCCGGGGTGCATTCTTCGTGGGGGGTGGGTGGAGCTTATCAGGTGTCCAGTGTTTCAGCAACATGACACACATTCTTCTCTGAAATTGTGCATGCAGTGCTGTTTTGATTGGGAATGGGTAAAGCGTTGGCTTCTATATGTTTGATGCTGTTAGCGTTGTTCATTATTATCATATATGTTTGTGTGTGTGTGTGTGTGTGTGTGTGTGTGTGTGTGTGTGTGTGTGTGTGTGTGTGTGTGTGTGTGTGTGTGTGAGTGTGTCTTTGATTTTACGTGTGTTCACTTAAAGCTATATTAGACGCAGGAAGGGGGGAGGGGGGCAATAATGAGATGAGGGTTTAAAGAAAAAAAAGATCCGTGTTGGTAATTATGTGCACAAGAAGACTCTGTGTGTGTGTGTCTTCAATTTTACGTCTGTTCACTCTTAGTGATATTAGTGTGTGTGTGTTTTGTGGTGTGTGTGTGTGTGTGTGTGTGTGTGGGAGGAGAGAGGAGAGAGAGTGAGAGAGAGAGAGAGAGAGAGGAGAGAGAGAGAGGGGAGAGAGAGAGAGAGAGAGAGGAGGAGAGAGAGAGAGAGAGAGAGAGGTATGTGTGTGTGTGTTTCTGGCAGACTGTGTACACATACATTGTGATTAGTCTATCTCTGTATTTCTTTCCTCAGTCAGGGCGAGGAAAGTGACCCCTCAACCCCCCCTCCCCTCTTTTGAGAGGGATGTGTCTGAGTGTGCTTGTTTCCTTGTGTGTTTTTTTCTGGGATTTTTCAGCATCGTTGTTTAGCCTTTGTGTGTGGCAGCGCACTTTGTTACCCTCCATATCCTTAATGGGGAGAAAGGAAGAAAAAAACAAGCATTCTTTATTGTTGACTGTATACATGTATGTATGTATGCGAGTGTGCGTGGGTGTGAACGGAAGCATTCTCTACTCCCCCCCCTCCCCCCAGCGCGCGCGTGTGTATACGTGTGTATACGTGTGTGCGTGCGTGCGCGTGTGTGTCTGTGTGTCTGACCCTCTTCATGAAAACGTCTTAAAGATACCAACAACAACAACAAAACCCAAATCTAATCCAATACCATTCAAGCAGCGATACAGACCGGTCGAGAAGTCAGTTCTTATTTTTGAGGTGATGGTAAACGAAGAGATAATCATATTCCATTGTGTTGGCAGTGGAAGCTATTTCTTTTTTTACAGAATAATATTATACATCTTACATTTTGCTTGCAAGTCAAACATCATCAAACACTCCAACCCTGGATGTCCTATCACCTCACTATTTTATTTCTTGTCAGTTCGAGCAAGGAGAGAGTAAAGGACCCAGTTCCCTTTTTGCAAAACTTTCCCTGCTTGACATTTTCTGTGAGCATGCATGCCGGCTTAGATATTTCAGCACACAGCGAATATAAAGCGAACGCAGAGGAGAAGAAGAGAAAGGTGTGTTCTAACCACATTCACCGTTTAAACACATAAAAATTGTGGCACTAAGCCTAGATTGGCTCAGATTGCATAGACTGTATTCCTGTCAACGGTGCACACTTTGTCCGAGCTGTCAGATTTAAGATGAATAAATTGTCCGCGCAAACAGTTCTGACAGCTCTTTTCACTATAACCCGACTTCCTAGTGGACGCTGGTTGAGGCGCATTGACAGCGGGAATGAATAGATGGTGACCACCGATGTTATCGTATTATGTCCAGACAAACTGCAAACGCGGGAAACCTCAGCTAAAAAGGACTGTATTTTGTCTGGTGCACAGAGAAGGCAGAACTAACGCCAATCTCATAAACATCCACTCAGATAGGAAAGTACACCCGCTGACAGGACAAAGCTATCTTAGATACGGCAGGCCACGAATTAATTAACTCCATAAGGAGCAGTCAAAAGTTTATGCAGAAATATCTGCAGGGGCGGTGTAGTATATAAAATACAAGACGATGTGATCACACGCATGCACACACACACCACACACACACACACACACACACACACACGCCGCGCCGCACACACTCACACACACACACACACACAGCACGCGCGCGCACACACACACACACACACACACACACACACACACACACACACACACACACACACACGAGCACACACACACGAGCACACACACACACACACCACACACATACAAAACACACACGAGCCCGCACACACACACATACATATTGGGGGGGGGGGTGCGCGCGCGTGTGTGTATACGCGCACACACATACCATAAAAACTACACTACACTAAACTACATTGCACTGTACTGCACTATACTACACATCGCTACACTACGCTACACCACGCTACACAACACTACACTACACTACATTGCACTGCACTGCATTGCAATATACTGCACTTCACTGTGCTAAGGTACACTACACAGCACTAAACTACACTACACTATACTGTACAGCACTGCACTGCACTGCATTGCACTATACTACACAGCACTGCACTACACAGCACTACACTGCACTGCTCTGCACAGCACTACACTACACTATGCTACACTACACTACAATGTACTACACTAGACTGCAGTGCACTGCAATATACTACACTTCGTTGCGCTACGCTACACAGCACTACACTACACTACACTGCGCTACACCGCACTGCAATATACTTACTGCACTTCGCTACGCCATGCTACACTACACAGCACTAAACTACACTATACCTCATTGCACTGCACTGCACTGCACTGCACTGCACTCTACTCCACTCCTCTCCACTCCACTCCACTTCAGCCCGACAGAAAAACAATGGCCCTTAACAAACACAGGGCTGGAATCGTGTATCTTTGCTGTTGTGAAAACAGTGGGCGGAGGATGAAAGGTTTTGAACCGTTAGAACCTAAAGAACATGTACTGCTGGTGTGCACAAGTTGGTGCACCAGACTGGGGTATTCAGTGCAATGCATAACAGAGAACTCTGTGTGTGTATGTGCATGCGTGCGTGTGTGTATGTGCATGCGTGCGTGCGTGTGTGTGTGTGTGTGTGTGTGTGTGTGTGTGTGTGTGTGTGTGTGTGTGTGTGTGTGACATTATATGACTATACATATATAAATATACACATCCATATACAAACGATAATCTGTGTGTGTGTGGTGTGTGTGTGTGTGTGTGTGTGTGTGTGTGTGTGTGTGTGTGTGTGTGGTGTGTTTCCAGGATACTCGATAAGCACGCAAGTGATGTTTACCATCCAATCCCCATGTGCATGAGATTTTGAAAATTTTGTATTGTTCCCACCGGCACAAGATGACCTGTTCTGAAAGGTGAAACATGTATTCATATGTGCACCCATGTGCGTGTGTGCATATATATCTCTCTCCCTCTCCCTCTCTCTCCCTCCCTCTCTGTCTATCTGTCTGTCTGTCTGTCTCTCTCTCTGTGAGCTTCTTTAAGTGTCAAGAAGTTGACAAGAAAACTGACAGACTTGCCGATG
>CM060334.1:4791060-4801060 GCA_030674155.1 Stramonita haemastoma
TATCAGAGCGGCTTTTTCCTACAGAATTTTCCCTGGGACAACCCTCTTGTTGTCGTGGGTTCTCTTACGCGCGCTTTAGCGCCTTATCTACTTGATTATTGCCTATATGCAGACCTGCCAGAGCCGCATTCCTCTTTGTGCTTGTGTTATGCAGAAGGTAAAGTATGTTCATCAAAGATCTTTTTCTTCATGTAAGCGTTTGGTGGCTTGAAGAAAGTGGAGAACATTCATCACTTACATGGGGCTTTACACGCTTGATAAGTGACGCTAAGGTAAAAAACAACAACAACAACGTAAAAGCAAAGGTGTCCCATTACCTGTGTGCTCGTAGGGGAGCGAGGCGTCAGAGACCTCGGCTTCTCCTAGGGGCCAGTATATTGAGGGCGGCGCCCATCTCCTCTCCCTCGCAGCTTTACCTTCCCTGACCCTAAAGAGGGCAGGTACCCATTTACAGCTGGATGAACTGGGGAACTGTACTGAAGCCAAGGCACGCAAAACGGTCACCCATCCAACTGGTAACCACGCTCGACGCTGCTTAACTTGACTGGGGGAAAGCAAAATGCCATATAAATTAAAAAAAACAACCCATCTCCAACCTACCGCCACCACCAAAATAAACAACCCCACCAGCCAACAAACCAAGTTAAGTACCCCCCTCCCCCTCAAAAGAAAAAAAACCCAACCAACCAAACAAAGCAAAAAAAAACAACCCCACAAAAAAATAAACCAAATCCACATCAGGGTCTCAAAGCACAAGCAACAAGCCACATGCATCCCGAAGGCGGAATGAGGTTACCTTAATGGCGGGGCAAAAAAACAGTTGTATATACAAAAATCCCACCATTGCTGAACCTCAGAGCAGAACAAAACAAAGCAAAATAAAATAAACCTACAAAAATACAAGCAACAACAAAAAAACAAACACCCCCCCCCCCAAAGAAGCGAGCCACATGCAACTCATTTCAAGGCAGCAGGTCAGCAGTATATTATGGGATGGTCAGGCTGGAAAATCATTTTCCACTGAGGGAACAGGCTATGAGGTAATGCGCCTCATCTTACAAACACGCGTGGGCAAAAAGAACAACAACAGTCCAGTGACTGGACGAAAGGAAGAAGAAGGAAGGAAGGAAGAGAGGAGAGAAGGAGGAGAGAGGGGAAGGGAAGGAAGGGAGAAAGAAAGACGCCAGTGATATAGAATTGACTGAAGTGGCCTTTTTTTGGTGACAGCTGCGCAGTAGAGGGAGAGAAAAAAACTGGTGCCTGCTCTCTCTCTCCTCTCTCTCTCCTCTCTCCCCGCGCGCGCGTGCGTGCGTGCGTGTGTTTGTGCGTGCGTGTGTGCGTGTGTGTGTGTGTGCGTGCGTGTGTGCGTGTGTGTGTGTGTGCGTGCGTGTGTGCGTGCGGTGTGTGTGCAATGTGTGTGTGTGTGTGTGCATGTGTGTGTGTGTTCATTCAGTGAAGAGGGTTTAACCTTCTCAATGAATACAGGAAACTATCTGGGTTTGGCGTTTCATATTCGTAACTCCGCCTTTCAACGCAGCCACAAAGACAGACAGACAGGCAGGCAAACAGATAGACAGGCAGGCAGGAAGGCAGGCAGACAGACAGAGAGACACACGCACGCACGCATACATGCACACACACCGAAATTAGGCCGAAATTAGGCCGAACATCGAGGCCGAAATTACACACTGAGGAAAGAAACTACAGCCACACAGACACTAGCTGCTGTCATGGGAAAAACAAAATACACATACGAATAAAAACAAAGCAAAACAAAACAAAACAAACAAATAAAAAGGATAGCGCTGCACTTGTGCTGACGCCAAATCTCCTGTAAGAGTGGTCCGAATTTCACGTAGGCCTAATCTGCCGTGACTGGATGTGGTATGCAATAATAATTATAATATAGTGCAATACAATACAATACAATACGATACAATACAAAGCAATACAATACAATACGATACAATACAAAGCAATGCAATACTAACAATACTCTATACCAAGGCCAGTTCGATCGACATTTCAACATGCTCCATGACGCAGTTTGAAAAGAACAACAACAACAACAGTGCCCTCAAAAAAAGAAAGAAGCAAAAAACTCACCCACCAACCCCAAACACCCAATGCCCTGATATATATTTCCACCAGAAGCACTTGGAAAATTTTCAAAGTTGACTTGCACAATAAAAGAAAAAATAACATTTCTGTGAAAAGCAAAATGAAAATTTCTGTGCAAAGCAGAATAACATTTCTCTGAAAAAAAATTCTTTACAAAAATCTGTGAAAGCTTGCGGCCAGCGGATCAAGAGCGCGCAATCAGGGGAAGGTGTTTAGAAAAGCGAGGCAACATTTATTGCTTCCCTTGGAAAAATCGGTTCTTTTGCTGCCTCTCTCTCCCTCAAGCAAATATGCACACAGCGAGACCCCCCCCCCCCACACACACACACACACGTACACACGCAGTACACACAGACACACAGACACATACACTAACACAGACAGATACACACACACAAACACACACACACACACACACACACACACACACACGCACGCGCGCACGCACGCACACACATCTGCACACTCAAACAAAGACACAAGCGCTACACGGTACACCCATACACGTGCACACATTGACATGTGCACACACTAAACACGTGGTCATACATCAGATCATGACTTTCGTAACAACTCCTTTTTATTTTGAAAGAACAAGATATGAATCGATTTACAAATAAACGTCAAGATTATGTACAATAATTGTACACACACACATGCACACACAACACACACACAACACACACACACACAACACACACACACGCATGCACGCACGCACACACACACACACACATACGCACGCACACACACACAAACACACACATATTTTCACTCGCTGGCAAGAAATAACTGTACATCTAACAATGTTCAACACAGAAGCACACAGAAATAATAATGATAATAGTATTGATAATGATAACATCAATATTAATAATAAATAATGAATAAAAAATGAATGTAGTGGACTGAATCATTCCTTAGATTCCTAGAGTGTATTTATTTTATAACAATATATAGATATATTTTCAAACTGCCAGAGTTAAGTTTGTCAACTCTTTCCTGTGTATAACCCTGAGAATTTCACACATGCATTAAAAAAAAATCTCTTTAAAAATGCCAACCTAACTAGAATACGATGTTCAACCCTTTACTTTGCACTGAATCAAAACACTACTGTGGAATTGCTAAACAGGCTTTTACTGATGATGCAAACAGACTTAAGCTACAAAAAGAAATCCGTTATATGTAGCGCCTGGATGCTGTTACGCTTACAAAAAAAACACGTGTTTGTACAATGTTGTTTACAGTTTAAACACTGATGCAAGCATGTACGCATGTACACACATGCATACACGTGCACACACACATGCAACATCTCAAAATCACACACAGACACACACAAACATAAACACACACGCACACAACACACAGACACACACACACACAACACACGACACACACACACACACACACACACACACACACACACAACACAAAACACACACACGATACGCGCATACACAACATTTTCTACTTACTCATTACCACGTTTAAGCTTTTGCAGTCATCAAAGAATAAAGGAATAGCTCTCTATTCCATGTTGAATAAAAGTCACTTAGATCAGAAATGGACACGACAAATCCTCCGTAACAAATGTAGGACCATGATTAGACAGATTGACAGCACACTAAACAAAAGACCCCCAGACTCTATTTCCATGCTCTTGCAACAACTAGAAAACTATAAAGATCTCTCCAGAGATCTGTTATTGTCAGTTTTGTTTCATAAATACGCACGCACGTACGCACACACACACATACACACACACTCTTTCTCCACACACACACACACACACACACAACACACACACACACACACACACACACACACACACACACACACACACACACACACACACACACACACACACACACACGCACACACACACAAACATACACACACACGCGAGGCAATGCTTTTGACATACCCATCAATTCCAACGTTACACGAATGCTTACAACACAACAGTTTGTCCCGCCACAGCCAATGTCCCTTTTGTAAGAAACCCGACATTGACGAAACCACCTGAAGTCATTAAGTATAAACACAGCGATCATCGCTGAGTGTGTTCTCCTGTACCCCACCCAATAAATAATGTCAATAAATAAACGAAAAAAAAACCCCAACAAATCCCCACACTGTTCACTGTTCATGACTGGGAGCTGTTTGTTACAAACAGTAGTTAATTCACACAGTTTGGTATAAACAACAAGAATAATCAATTGTGCTGTGTTCTCCAATATCTGGCAACTCATATGGAGTTGTGTATGGTCAGGTTACCAGCCTGACGATTTTGTAAGCGTCTTTCTCGTTTTGTGTCTGTTTTGTGTTTCTTTCTTTTCTTTCTATGCACACAAAAAAGAACAGAGTTTGTACATGTTTGTCCGAGTCTGCTGCTATCAGTGTGAAAGGAAAAATGCTGTTGGTCACAGCCCACTGCGGCAAAGACATTCATTGTTCTTCCATGTTTTTCTCCATCTTCATTGTTCTCCATCTTTGCCGGTAGGTTTTCCCTCAGCAACAGATTCCAGCCAATGATGATCCATGAGAAACAACAAATCAGAAATGTGTGAGAAAGTTTTTGAGGGTGAGTGTAACAAACGTCAGATTTAACCACTTTAGGATACGTGTTCCATTTAGAGCGATTTCACTCAACGATTCACTGTAGTATCATCTCGGGATGTGTTTTAACTAAGCAGCTTCCCACAAAACCATTCACCCTGTCCATATACTTCCTCTAGTCCGGGCAATTTTGCACAAAATCCTTTAAATTTCCTAAACGTCTTTGATTGATTTAGGGCAGCTTCATACAAAACCATTCACTTTTCCCCACGAGTTTCCTCCCGTTTGAGACAGCTTCACACAAAACCCTTCACAAAATTATGGACACCTATCTGATTTATTAAGGGCAGCTTCACACAAACGCATTCACAATGCCCCGACATGGTCACCCCCAGGGCAGCTGTACACACAACTATTCACCATTTCACAATGTACTTTCCGTCAGGGCAACTTTCCACACAGCTGTTGGTGAAGTTCTGAACTGTTGCCCCGTTGTGTCAGCCATCAGTGTATGTCAGCTTCACTCTGAATTGCACTTGTAAGCCACCGGACCCTGCCTTCATTTTCGTCTTTCAGCAGTCATTTTTTTCTGGGTAATTTTTTCTTTCTCAGCAGTCTACATTTCAGCAAATCTCATTTCACATTTTTTGTTCACAATACTGTGAAATAAAACTGTTCTTTTGCAGCTACTGTAAAAAATTGTACATTCATTTTTTTGTATCCGTTTTTTCAGCAATGATGATTCAAAAAGAAAAATGCAACGTGGAGATGGAACGACTAACAACAAAAACAGTTATCACCTTTTCGTCAGTTTCTAGGAGGTATTCAGTCACAAACAAAGTGACTTTGGCCAAGAAGATAATTATTTGGATGATGTGTGACGGATCAGGCAGCCCGAAGGTGGCATCTATTTCTACACACAGGCTGTAGTCCACGAGGCAGACAGCTCAAGAAGTCCTGCAGTGTTGTTGCTGTTGTTTATACACACAGACAGACACACACCAGGATTCACCAGCAGACAGCAGTGTTTCTCGTGACCATGCCGCCCTATGTTGCTGCCTTGTACGCCCTATGGCAACAGACTTTTTGCAGTTTTATCGGTATTATTATCTTTTCATTTGAATATTTATGTCACAGCAGGCAACGATTACTTAAAGAGAACACAAGAGCCGTTTTGGTTGGAGAGAAAACAATGAATGGAGTTGAAAACATGGAAGGGCGAGACGAGCAAAATGTTTACACAGCTCCGATTTCCACTTGATGAATTTCGTTGGCGAAATGTATATCCTGCAGTGAAATTATTATATTAGACTAACCTTTATGTAGTTTTTGCCTGAGTTCTGTGCAAGTTTGAAAAAAAAGCATAAAATAATCTCCTTTGCAACCCCCCCCCCCCCGCAGAAAAAGGGGAGGAAGTCGTGATAGCTTTCAGACGATTTTCTTCAGTATATGCTCTCCCTTTATTCATATTTATATATTCATTGACAACAGACAGTAACTTGGTTAGTCAGTCCCTAAATCGGAAATCTCCGCTCAGACGTTAATCTAATCATAACAACAAATTGGTTAGCAACAACTTCTATCGTCTAAAGTCATCAGCATTTATAAAGAGTTAGAAAAGAGTAAGCAAGGAAAAATCTGGGTGGTTTTTATTATCAGATTCAGGTTTTTCACAGTGGTAGTCTGTGTTAAGATGACACCCACTCCCCCTATCTTGCACTGCCAGAATTTTCCGTTGCCAAAAAAGCAAACTGGTGCATCAGAAGGGATGTTTTACTATACTCCTATCTCTGAGGTAAGTCGAAAGAGTTTCTGTTCCCTTAAATAGCACACACACACACACACACACACACACACACACACACACACACACACACACACGCGCGCGCGCACGCGCGCGCGAGCGCACGCGCGCGCGAGCGCGCGCGCGCACAACCACACAAATACGCACGCATATGCGCACACACACATACGTACGCACATACGCACGCACAGACACACGCACACCCCCACGTGCACGCGCACATTCGCACACACAAATATCAACCTGTACTCACCGATTAACACACATCTGAATAAAAAAAATAAGGGGGTGGGGTGGGGGTGGCGTTCGGTACGAACAGCATCACCAGCTCCTAGAAATTCTGTGCTAGGAATTTCCTCTTTTCTATCCCCCTCTTTGTTTCTGCCTTGTTCCTTTACTTCCTGTCACCTCCTTCTTGTCTGTTTCCTGCCTTCTTGGTCCATTCTCCTGCTTTTATTTCCCCAGAAAGACTAAAATACAACAATGTTCTTCCTTGCTAATGTCGTAAGTGCTGGGCCTGACTTGTCAGGCGCTTAACGGCAGCGCAAAGCATGTTTGTTCATAGGACAGACAACAACAGTAGCTGTCTGAGTGTGTGAAGAAAAAGATTGCTTTGTTTTCTGGGTATGTCCTCTTTTACAATCAAACAGGCGAGTTTCCTTTAGAAGACAATGCACGAAAAACCGTCTGAAGATTATGTTAATTTTAACGCATGTATTCTTAAGAGGCATTATGGTTAGTGATATTCCCCCCCTCTCTTCCTGTAAGACAGAATATATGTAGCAAAAATTACAGAATCAACCCTGTTTGTTATGATCATCTCATGAAAAGATTCGTTGCGCACTTCATTTTTTCCCCTTTTATATCGTTAATATTGTTTCAACAATACGCCAATGTTACCTGCCGTCCTTAAACCGCCGTAACTTTAATCATTATTAACACATTAAAAAATCAACTCCCGAAAGAATGTAAAACAGTGGAGGTATACCGATAAGCAACGCGAAACAAGAAGTTAAAACTGAAATATAAAGCGCTTGCCACAACATTATATTGCACTATATGATAAAATCCCTCATAACGAACAAAAATTTCGTTCAACCAATCGTAAGGGGGATTTTTGTAAATGAGCGATTTGTCACGTCAACATATAAAACTTTTTTAAATTCAAGGTATTCAGCCAACGTCGAGTAAATGAAAAAAACAACAAATAAACAAAACGCAAAAAACAGGTAAACTTGGCCAAAACAAAATCAATACCGTATGGTATCATAATAGATACAATTCCAACTCCCACAGGCTCATGAATATGCCCATTCATACATTGGTGCTACAAACCAAACATAAAGAAACCTCTAAAAACAAACCATATGGCAGCTACAAAAAGTCCTGAGATGCTTATGGTCAAGACAATGGAAACACTATCGCACATACGTGCACTGCACTGCAGAGCCTGTGTTTGGAAGATGACTGGTGGTGGTGGTGGCAGTGAGTGGGGGTGGGGGTTAAGGGCTATGAACGTAGGATGAGACCAATATTTTACCTTTCCGATAAAAATCATTCATATACATGGGTATTTTCAAAATGATTGACAAGTAGTAACTGGATACCCGCACTTGTTTTCCTCAACAACCATTTCCTCAATATTACGTTGATGATTTAACTGGTGCTTTAACCTTGTACATTATCATAGCAGAGGCGTGTGCGTGCATGTGGGTGTATATATGTGTTTGTTTGTGTGTGGCCGGGGGGGGGGGGGGGGGGTAGGGGTGAAGGGAGGGCGTATTAGAGAGGGGCAGGGGTGGGGGATGGGGATGGGTGCTATTAGTTGGATGATACCATGACTTCGCTCATTCAATAAATAACTTTTATACATTCATAACTGATGTTAGTTTTTGTATTTAAATGTTATTGACGACTTATTCATATATCAGAAATTTTCATTTTGAATAGCTGGTTAATGATTGAGGTATTTCTGTTCTTAACATATCGCTGAGGTAAAGCATTTACTTCAACCACTGTTTGGGCCCAACCTGCCTACAAACCTGGAGTTGATTTGGTTGCTGAACCTATGGCATTTCTCCTCCTGTATACATTCTAGCATGTCAAAATCAGCTTACCGCTTATCCTTGTTTTTAATTTTTCTTCTTCTCCTCTTCTGGGTAGATTTGAACGTTTCATCGAACCCCTCTCTATCTCTCTCTGGCCTCCATACAATCTTTCATCTCCAATCTGAGGTTTTTCTTGTGAAGTCATAATGACGTAAAGCATAACCCTTGAAGAATGACGCATTCATTTGGCTTAACGCACTGACGTAACCCTTTTTAGATCCCAAACAAGAAAAAAAATCGTTCTCGAATCATTGCTGTGACGCTATCACCACGCTGACGTATAAAAAAAACAACCCCACAAAACAAACAAACCGAAAAAACAACAAACAAAAATAACCAAAACCCAAAAGCCCTTGTTCTCGAATCATTGCTGTGACGCCATCGCCACGTTACGTTATCTCACCAGTATAACGTCATCACTGATTCACTTCATCACTTCTGCAAATTTTCAGTCCATGAGAATACGACGCAAGCAGTGTGAGGGAAAGATCTTTACAGCACTTTTCCACACGGCTGTGAACCTTTGTTTAAAAAAAAAAATCTCGGGGGGCCATTTTCGGAATATCGATGAAAATTCACAGCTGCCAAAGCACAAACACGTATCTTTGTTCTACGAGGACGAGTCTAGGTATGTCGTCACACGTTACTTTGACGTCACCGAGGCCATGTCCACGCGAAGACGTTCTCCCCCCCGAAATGACGTCATGAGGCGATGAGGTAGACGAAGAGTGACGTCAGGAGTGAGGTCAGGGTGACGTCAGCAATGGGGAGGGCGGCGGAGGAGCCGCGTGGGTGGAAGGGCCCGATGGTAGAGTGGTTAGCAGACTCTGCTGGCAAAGCAAAGACAGAGCGTCAGCCCCTCTTTTCCCCCTCTGTTCCCTGCAGGCACCGCTAGACTAGGCTAGTGGGCTAATCTGCTTCTCTCTCTGGCCTAGGTGCTATCGCCCTCACTACTGTTGCTTCTATTGCTGCTGCTGCAACTTTTACTACTACTTTTTCTGCTACTACTACTACTACTACTACTACTACTACTACTACTACTACTACTACTACTACTACTACTTCTTCTACTACTGCTACTGCTGCTGCTGCTGCTGCTGCTAGTACTACTACTACTGCTGCTGCTACTGCTACTGCTGCTACTACTGCTGCAACAACTACTACTGCTGCTGCTGCTACTACTGCTGCAACTACTACTACTACTATACTACTACTACTACTACTACTACTACTACTACTACTACTACTACTACTTACTACTACTACTACTATTACAACCACTACTGCTGCTGCTGCTGCTGCTACTGCTTCTACTACTAGTGCTTCTTCTGCTGCTACTACTACTACTACTACTACTACTACTACTACTACTACTACTACTACTACTACTACTACTACTACT
>CM060334.1:4806060-4808560 GCA_030674155.1 Stramonita haemastoma
GTGGTGATGATGTGATGTTGATAATGATAGAAGTAGTGACAGAATTGTTTTCTGATAATGTTATAGCAACAATAATGACATGTGACAACAATGGTAGTAACACTACTACTACTACTACTACTACTACTACTACTACTACTACTACTACTACTACTACTACTACTACTACTACCACTGTTGCCGCTACTGCTGCTACTACTGCTACTACTGCTGCTACTACTTCTACTACGACTTCTACTACTATTATTATTATTATTATTATTACTACTAACTACTACTACTACTACTACTACTACTACTACTACTACTACTACTACTACTACTACTACTACTACTACTGTTGCCGCTACTGCTGCTACTACTGCTACTACTGCTGCTACTACTTCTACTACGACTTCTACTACTATTATTATTATTATTATTATTATTATTTATTATTATTATTATTATTATTATTATACTACTACTACTACTACTACTACTACTACTACTACTACTACTACTACTACTACTACTACTACTACTACTATAACAAATTGCGATAGATGGATAAATCGATGGGTAGGGAGACAGAGACAGAGACGGAAGGGGAGATAAACCGATAGACAGACAGAAAACAGAAGAGAGAAAGACAGCAGGGGAACCAACACGAGAGAGGAACAGCCGGTGAATGCTGACCTGGTTTGTATGTAGGCACGTACTGTGCTTCTGCAACACAAAGGCAAGGCAATACATGAATACAACAATGTCTCCGCTCTGTCTTCAGTCTAACGCAGTCAGTAGTAGTACTGACAATGACTCGTATCAGATTGTGACAATACGTTAGGAGGAAACATCCAATTATAAGCATTTTTGAATACTGATTTGCTTTTTAAAATCTGAAATGAGACCTAACATTGTTGTTGTTAATTCAAATATTTGTTTTCTTTTTTCTGAACAACTACCTAAAACATAAACATTCGTATACAGCAAAGGTGAACATCAATTGCAAACAAACAATACTTATGTACCAGGTGTACCTGCAAACACAAGAGACAAAAAGAAACGTGTTTTTACCGAAAGACTGCAGTAAAAATCATGCAATACCAGTGCAGTGCAAACCATAACGACACAGCACCCCAGAACACAGTCACATTAGCTCTGAAGTAATCGTCAAAACAAGGGGCGGGATAGCCGTGTGGTTAGACCATTGCGCTGGGGAGCTGACGGCCCAGGATCGAACCGCCACCGAGGGACCCCCTGGAGTTAACATCAGTGCCGACTCCTCTCCCCCGAAAGTCATTCGGATGAGACTTTGAACCGAAGTCCCGTGTGCGAACACACGCAGAACGTCTTGCAGACACATACAATTGAAGACCAACATTAATAACCAGATCTACCTTTGGGAAGAGAAGGCCATTTCGTACTGGTAGGAACGGACGACAAAAATTTCAAAAGTGCATGCACACTGGTATGTTGAGACCCCATCCCACAGTCGGAATGCTGCTGCCTTTAATGATGGGCAAAAACTGGTCACATACGCAAAAAGTCTCACCACTGGTGAACCTCGGAGCTCTAGACAAGAAGCGAAGAGAAAAAAAGGCGTAGTGCCAGACACTATAAGCAGAGACGAGTTTCATTAACCTTACACGGGCAAAGGTTTGACAAAACCCGGTAAGAAAAGGCGTGTCTTTCTTCTCTACCTTCGCGGCAAAAGTGGCGCGTTCTCGATACTTACACCACCAAAAATGTGAGGTAACAATGAACAGATCTTTCTGGCACAAGTGGAGCCTAGAGTCCAGTTTATTTCACGAGCATTTTTGTTTATAGAGATAGGAGGATATCATCTGATGCACCTTGTTTCGGGGTTGAGGAAAGAGATTACTGCTGTGTAATCATGTGATATAGTAGAGAATGATGACGTCTGGGCTGCATATTTCCCTGTGTTAAAAGAAGCCGGTGCAGGAATATTGTGGTTAACATGAGTACACATCTCTGCAAAAGCAAGTTTCTCAAGACTGTGTCTTTGCGTGCGTTCCTATATTCCCCCTGAGCTTGCCACTCGTTCTCTTGGGGGGCAGGCAAGATCGGGCCTGGCCAATGTTCTTGGCAGATGCCTAACTAGAAACACAGCAATATTTTCATGCAGCGTTTTTGTTTTGAAGATAAATTCAAACTGGGGAAAACTGAACATTTTTTATTATTATTATTTTTTTTAAACAGTTTTTACATGGAAAAATCGCTTTGAAAGATTGTTCTTTAAAGATTTAATGATGAAAGGCAGGCAAGGCCGTGCAAAATTGAAATAGTCTTCCCTTGATTTTTTTTATTTAAGTGGACAAATCCTGTTTCCAAATCAGTCCTTATAGAGATCATAATGGACATAAATGTTCAAAACACAGAATATAAAAAAATCATATCAGAGATGCTTTTTGGATATCTGTCGACATTTTGAGCCCACGCACGTGTATGATAAGAGAGAGAGAGAGAGAGAGAGAGAGAGAGAGAGAGAGAGAGAGAG
>CM060334.1:4826060-4838560 GCA_030674155.1 Stramonita haemastoma
ATATATATATATTATATATATATATATATATATATATATATATATATATTATATTATTTATTATTATATATAGAGAGAGAGAGAGAGAGAGAGAGAGAGAGACAGAGACAGAGACAGAGACGAGAGAACAGAGACGAGACAGAGACAGAGAAACATAAGAAGAAACATAGACAGAGAGAGTACATTACTTTTTAAGTTTTCTTTTTTTTGTTAGGTTTTCAAGGTTAAGACAAAAACCCTGAACCTTAAGAGGCAGACGGTCACATTGTTGTCTGTATTCTCAGGTTCAAACTGGCCAACGATATTTCTGTCTCCTAAACTCTTCAAGCTGCATTTCTTATCAAGTCAAAAATGAGGGAAATGGGAAGTTTGAAAACCTGGACAGAACAAAGAGGGATTGCCCGTAGACATGTGCTGTTTCTTCATTTTTATCGTCATTTTCTTCACTCCCCTCCTTTCTGTTCAGCTTTCTTTAGCGTATTTCAGAGATGATATATCCAATTACCTGAGGACATATCTCTGCTGATTTGTTTTTCGTTTGTTTCCCTCCTTAGTTTTTGATCCTGTTTAAGTTAAAACTAGTTTATTCTGCTTATACATTTTTGAAATAAGTTAAAAATTGTCACGTTTCTGTAACTTTTAGATTTTCAAAATTGATTATTGTTGTTTGTGGGATTTTCCGTACACAGTGATGTTTATTTGAAAAATTAAAAAAAAGAAAACACATCGCTATCAGCATCACCACTATAACAGCAACACGCGCACAGTTATACATACACTCATTCGCCTATGAAATACCATGCGCGTTAGCGAGCACGCACACACACGCACACACGCACACACGCACACACCACCACACACACACACACACACACACACACACACACACACACACACACACAGACTCAGACGGACAGACGTAAAGGGAGGGGGGATAGCCTAGTGGTTAGAACGATGCGCTCGCGACATGATGGCCCAAGATAGAGCGAGGGATTGAGCCACCACCGAGACGCCCCTTCAAGGGGATTTTCCCCCTGGAGTTAAAACATCAATACCGACTCCACCCCTCTCTCCCCCCCCCCTCAAAAAAGTGCTTTGGGTGAGACTATAAATTGAGGCCCTGTGTATGAACACACATAAAACATCTAGCGAATAAGTTAAAACCCGATCTGGCTTTTGAACGAGTCATTTTTGCCAGTAAAAACAAATACACCCTCCCCCCTAAAAAAAAAAAATAATCACATACCCCCCCAAAAAAAACCGCACATGCGCACCAGTGTTGTGTTTTGACATCATCCCCAAGTCGTAATGCAGCTACCTTCATGGTGGGCAAAACCGGTCTCATTTGCAAAAATCTCACTATTGGTACACAGAAGAGCTCTAGCTGAGGAACGGAAAAAAACCTGACGGACAGACAGACAGACAGACAGAAAGACACACACACACATATATATATATACACACACACACGCGCGCGCGCGCAAGTGCATCCCCCCCCCCTCTCTCTCTCCTCCCCTTCAATCATAAGCATCTATTCACGAAGAATAAGACATTCACACAGGCATACAGTGGAAAACACACACAAACAAACGCATGTACATACCGCTCAAAAGGGATAGTGAGTGAGACTGAGTGCACGCATGCAAGTCTGAGTTTGTGTGTGTGTGTGTGTGTGTGTGTGTGCGCGTGTGTGTGCGTGCGTGCACGTGCGTGCGTGCGTTTGTATGTGTGTGTCTGCGCGCGCGTGTGTATGCGTTTTATGTGTGTGTATGTGTATGTGTGTGTGGTCTATTTTCAGTCATAATGCCTAAAATGCTCAGATTTTACAAAAAATATAAAAAAAGAAAACATCAGTCAGTCTTCTAAAGGAGACTGCTCCCTTTTTAATCTTTCCATTTTATTTTTAAAGCCAAAATATTGACTCCCTTTGCTTATTTTACCACAAAAAGACATCCTTGTGCAAAGATAATATTATTAAGAGAAGTATAAAAATATGAAAGATGGGTTGTCAGTTAAAGGATAGAGAAGACACGTTTATGTTGTAGTCATTCATTTTTTTCGGTGTTTTTTCCACTGCATTTTCAATATCTTTTTAAAAACTTTTTAAAATGTCATTGCTGAGTTGATCTAATTAATTACCTGTTCGATTTTATTACTCATTTCTTTCAGTATGTTTTGCCGGTGTGTGTGTGTGTGTGTGTGTGTGTGTGTGTGTGTGTGTGTGTGTGTGTGTGTGTGTGTGTGTGTGTGTATGTGCATTTGTGTGTGTGTACGTTTATGCATTTGTGTCTGCATATGTGTGTGTGTGTGCGCATGCGTGTGTGAGTGAGTGTGTGTGTGCATGCGTGCACGCGCATGCACGCGCGTAAATGTGTGTATGTGTATGTGTGCGCGTGTGTATGTACCTACATTTGACATTTTAGTCTCTCTCTCAAAGCTGCATTTTAACACACACACACACACACACACACACACACACACACACACACACACACACACACACACACACACACACACACACACACAGACACGCACACACACACAGAGCTGGCAGAACATGGCGCATTCACTGACAGCAGTAAACACGGCAAGTCTAAACTCAAACAGTCTGACCTGATATCTGTCTGCCTTACATGTGCCTTGGAACTTTAATGTACAGCCCTGTTATCAGTCTGCTACTGATATCGACATCAGAGTGACTTTATCCTCTATGTGTCTATGTCTCTCTATCTCTGCCTCTGCCTCTGCCTGCCTGCCGGTCCGTCTGTGCGTCTGTTCGTCCGTCTCTCTCTGTCTCTCTCTGTCTCTGTCTCTGTCTCTGTCTCTGTCTCTCTCTCTCTCTCTCTCTCTCTCTCTCTCTCTTTCTCTCTTCTATCTCATCTCTCTCTCTCATCTCTCTCTCTCTCTTTTCTCCCTCTCCCTCTCTCCCCTCCATTCGCTCTCTCTCTCAGCAGAAATATATTAATCCGTCTGTGTGTGTGTGTGTGTGTGTGTGTGTGTGTGTGTGTGTGTGTGTGTGTGTGTGTGTGTGTGTGTGTGTGTGTGTGTGTGTGTGTGTGTCTGTGTGTGTGTGTGTGTCTGTGGTGTGTGTCTGTCTGTCTGTCTGCCTGTGTGTGTCTGTCTGCCTGTCTATCTGTTTGTATGTCTATCTCCCCGTGTGTGTGTTTGTGTTGTGTGTGTGCGCGTGCGTGCGTGCGTGTGTGTGTTTGTGTGTGTGTGTGTGTGTGTGTCGCGCGCGTGCGGCGTGTGTGTGTGATATTACGTGAATATTTACTACAACAGTTGATAAAGTGTCACTAAGAAGATGAAGAAGAAAACCCCAGAATCTCAGCATACAGACGTCTACCTTTTTGTTTGTCTTCCGATTTTTAAATGACCAGCTATCCGTTTTGCCCCCAAAAGTATTCCAATGCAGCATTCCTTATCAAGTCAAAAGAGATTAGAACCGAAGGTTAACATTTCCAAAGAAGAAAGATGGATTGCATGCTAAAGAAGAAAAGATACATGCTCGCGCAGGCCTTTTCAATCATTTTTATCGTTTTTTCCTTCTGCTGTTGTTGATTCATTTATTTCCTTTTACTTCTTTAAGATTGATAAATTTGATTACTGAAATAAACGTACTTAGTCTTATCTTTTGTGTCCTCCTGTAAAGTTTTGTATCAGTGTAAACGGAATTTTTTTTTTAAATATTTTTTTACTTATCTATTTTATCAAAACAGATAAATGTTCATGCATCTTGTCACTTGGAGGTTTAAAATATGTACGCGTTGTTTATTATGAGTTCTCACAGAAAGCAGGGCTTAACTGAAAAGACAACAACTGGGAAATAGACAAGAGAGGCACCACCACCAACATCATTACTACAACGAATCATCCTCTGCCGGCATAAACAGACTTATGGATATAAAACACACACACACAACACATACACACGCACGCACGCACACACACACACAAACACACATGCGCTCGCTCGCACGGACACACAACTACGCGCATGCAAACACCATTTACAGATAGATACGCGTGCGTAAGTGCGTAGATGTGTGAGTATGTGTGTGTATCTGTCTGTCTACCGTGTGTGGGTTGTGTGTGTGTATGTGTGTGTATGTGTGGTGTGTGTGTGTGCGTGCGCGCGCACGTGTGTTTGTATGTATGTAGTATGTATGTATGTATGTATGTATGTTATGTATGTTGTATTGTATGCATGCTGCAGATGATGCAGCATGTATGTATGTATGTATGATATGTGTATGTATGTATGTATTATTATGTATGTAGTATGTGTATGAAGAAAGGTAGTAGGTAGGTAGGTAGGAGGTAGTGTGTGTGTGCGCGTGCGTGCGTGCGTGCGTGTGTGTGGTTGTGAGTGTGTGAGTGTGTGTGTTTGTTTGTGTGTGTGCGCGCGTGTGAATATTGTCTGTATAAAGTGTTTACGTTTTAAGCATTAGGATTAAGAAAGAAAACCAAAAGATTTCTTCCTTTGTGTTCTCGTTATCACAGCTGAGCGATTGACCATCTTTTCTTTTCTTTCCCCCACAAGTAATTCACTTTGCATCGCTGTGCAGATAGAAGAAAAAGAAAAGAAAATATATGTACGATAGATTGTCAGCTTATGAGTGCAAAAGACACAGTCATGTCCTACTTCTTCATTATTTTGCTAGTTTCTTTCAGTGGTTCTGTTCTTTATCAATGTGTGTTAAAATATATCTTGCTTTTGTGTTGGTTTATTTGATTATGGCATACACAGAGAGAGATATCGATAACGACATTTACCAGAGAGAGAGAGAGAGAGAGAGAGAGAGAGAGAGAGAGAGAGAGAGAGAGAGAGAGAGAGAGAGAGAGAGAGAGAGAGAGAGAGAGAGAGAGAGAGAGAGATTTGATTTGATTTGATTTGATTTATTCTTTTATATCGAGGATAATGGGATAAGCACTCTTGTGCTTTATTTTTACATCCAGTCCCCGTGTGTATGCAGTTTTGTAAATGTCATCTGTTCCCACTGGCACACGATGGCCTACTCTTACGAAAAGCGGAACAGGATTTAACGTGTGCGCAAGATGTTCTGCGTGCGTTCGCACACGGGGCCTCGGTTTAAAGTCTCATCCGAAGGACTTTTGGGGAGAGTGGAGTCAGCACTGATGTTAACTCCAGGAGAAAAATCTCCTCGACCGGACTCGAACCCGGGTCGTCAAATTGCCAGCGCAATGTTCTGACCACTAGGCTATCCGTCCGGAGAGAGAGAGAGAGAGAGAGAGAGAGAGAGAGAGAGAGAGAGAGAGAGAGAGAGAGAGAGAGAGAGAGAGAGAGAGAGAGAGAGAGAGAGAGAGAGAGAGAGAGAGAGAGCAAGGGCAAGGCAAGGCAAGGCAAGAAATATTTTATTCGAGGATAATAGATAAGCACTTGTGTGCTTTTTTACATCCAGTCCCCGCCCTTTTCAGGGATACATCAAGTTGAAAAAATACTAAACAATAAAGCTTTATGCAAACCAGACAACATACAAGAATAAGGACACTATATATGATAAGGTAATAAAAATGCACTCGATCAGAAGACAAAAATCAGAAGTCACAATAAGATTTTGATAATGAAAGAATAGAAAAGTGTTAATAGGTAAAGAGCAAACAAGAGAAGAGAATAAACAACTGAAAACATCAATCCACCACCATCTGTCAAAAATTATACATGTGACATAAATCATACATTTGGATAAAAGGGGGAAATTTTTTTAAACTAATATCCTTATTGGAGGGGGGGGAGATACTGCCAATAAAAATATAAATAAAATCAACAATTATAATGATCCAAATACCAAAAATAAGGAACCATACCAAGTATCAAACAACAGGCAAGAATTAACACAGAGATACAATATTAAGGTAATGTTATAAAGTCACTGATTCAGAAACGAAAATGAGAAGTAAGAATCAATGATGATTTTGAGTTGAATAAAGAAAGCAAGAAAAACAAAGAAAAAACAAAAACAAAACAAAACAAAGAAAAGGCGCAATAATTAAGAGTAAACATGAAAATATGATGAGGTTAAATGACTGAAAGCATCAATCTACCACCATCTAACATCAAATAAGTCCCATAAAACAAGATTTTGATAAAGGGGAGAAAGAACAACAACAACAGGTAAGGAATACGACAGAGATACAATATTAAGGTAATGTTATAAAAAGGCACTCATTCAGAAGCAAAATATGGAGTAAGAATCAATGATTATTTTGATTTGGATGATAAAACAAAAACAAAACAAACAAACAAAAAACAAAAACAAATAAACAAACAAAAACAAAACACACACACACACACACACACACACACACACACACACACACACACACACACACACACACACACACACACACACAAAAGGCGCAATGATTAAAGAGCAAACATGAGAACATGATGAGGTTGAATGACTGAAAACATCAATCCACCACCATCTGTCATCAAAATAGTCCCATACAGCATAAGTTTGATAAAAGGGGGGAAAGAACAACAACAACAAACCCAACTCACACACACACACTCACACACACATACACACACACACACACACACACACACACATACACAACACACATACACACACACACACACACACACACACACACACACACACACACACACACACACACACACAACACACACAAGAGAGAGAGAGAGAGAGAGAGAGAGAGAGAGAGAGAGAGAGAGAGAGAGAGAGAGGAGAGAGAGAGAGAGAGAGAGAGAGAGAGAGAGAGAGAGAGACAGACAGACAGACAGACAGACAGACAGACAGACAGACAGACAGACAGACAGACAGACAGACAGACAGACAGACAGACAGAGAGACACAGAGAGAGACAGAGAGAGAGAGGCCACATTGACATTGTCACACAAAAATAAATCACCTGTTGCAAGAAGTCGTAAAACTTGCTATTTTTTTGTTGTTGTTTCTTTGTGACCAGAAAAAGCATGGGCTAATCCAGTTACCTCCAGTCGCCCAGTTTTTATGTCTCCTCTTTAGCTGGCCCCGTGGGGAAACAGAGCCCTGGGGGTAAGGATGATAGATGGTTTGAATCCTGGTACCCCTTCTACCCCCGGAATTTCTTCCCACCCTCTTTACCCCTCCACTTTTCCGCTAAGGGCCACACCACTGGGTGTGCAGACGTAGCGTTTTTCGAGCTTTTTGAAATATTATGCTTTTTGTGCCTTGCAAGTGACACGCTGGTTTGTGGAACGCATTTGTTACTAGCACTCCTATAATGAGCTGCGGTACACACACACACACACACTCACACACATACAAGCACACACACACACAGACAAACACACACACACACGTACACTTACACACATACACACACACACACATAGACACACACACACACACGGATGTATATATATATATATATATATATTATATATATATAATATATTATTATATATATTATATTTATATATATATATATATATATATATATATATATATATATTGTTCCCGGCTTTTAGTTGCAAAATGTCAGTCTTGAAGACATCAGCTGGCAACCTCAAAGCCCGATTGGTTCAGGTCGTCAGTTCTTTTTGCGAAACGTGTTGACAGTGACTAATTTATCTGGTATGAACTGTTGAGATGTTTTAAGATGCTCTTATAGGCTACCTTCCTGCACTGCAAATTTCTATGACCCTGAATAGCCTTAGTTCTCTTTTATAGAAAAAAACCCGCCGAAGTCGTAGCAAGGCTACCCAAACAGTAAAAAATTGAAATTGCCGTCCTCACACTCTTAGTATATCGTCGCAGTAGTTCTGAGATGTAACACACGACTCAGCTTTTATGTATTATATGCATTACAACACCGAAAAACATTACGGCGACTGTGACGAACTATCATTTTATTTTAAAATAATGTTTTTGACTCATAATTTTTCCCTGAAGCCGGAAAACGGTTACCTTACTGGTTGGCAAAAATGGTCGTATACGCGAAATGTCACCATCGGTGAACTTCCGATCTCCTGCTGTGGAACAAAACAAAGAAACAACAGAATATGAAATGAAGTAGACAAATCAAACAGGCCAAACTGATCAAAGATAATTATACCGTGTGTTGGTGTATTGTACATTTAACAGCAGGGCTCTCCCACTACAGTGTTTCTGACCTCAGTTGTACCTCGTGTGACACTGTAGAACTGAATCAGCATGAAAGAAGCATGCTCTAGATAATGGGTATTGACGCTTTGGGAAAAAAAAGAATTGTCAAAGAACGTACTCCTGCGAGATCTGACCCTAGAGCAGTATTGCTGTCTCCTTTCTGCTGCGGCAGCTGCAAAACAGGTCTCCCTGTTTCTGGTGTCTCTTCTTTCTGCCTATAAAAAAGCCCCACAAGCACAAGAGAGTTGCCATTCTGCAGAGAAAAAACAAGCTGTGACTCTTTCATACAAGTATCAAACTAGACAGCACAGGGGAGACACTCAGGGCAAACTCTCCCCAGATACAGACAGATCGCTCCAAATTTGAGACAAAGAACGTGTGATGAAAAAACAATTCGGCACACAACCCATCTCAACTCTTTCTTCAATGCTGGTATCATGTCAACTAGGCTTCATAAACTAGGCCTGGGTACTTGGAAAACTAAAGATTCCAGAAATGCTTTTGCAGCTGTTTTGCTATTTCAGTCAATCATGCGTTGTTTGATTGCCCTGTGCCTGATGATTTATATTAAAAAACATTTAAGAAGCCATAACTGAGAAATATAAAAATGTTCAAGGTGTACTATATGATTCCCAACCGCACATCCTCGTATCAGTTACGGAAATTACCTGCCAGTCATCGTCAGGAAAGTTACCTTCAAATGAATCTTTAGGTTTACATGCGTCAATTAGATTTTCACCCTTCACCCCCAACTCCTCTACCCCTTTTTCTTGACATTCCTAGCGCGAGTGCAGGGTTTTCTGTATCGCTTTGCTGCAAATGGATAACTACCGATAACTACTGAGAAGATGAATACAATGTTATGCAGTACAACACAACACGACACAATGCAATACACTTCTCTGCCCTTTAGTTGACCAGCTCTGTGTGTCCATAGCATGTGAAGAAGGCCTACAACTCTGACAGTGGTCGATGGCATTGTAAAAGGTTCAGCTGTGGTCCAGGCGTAAAGCGTCGTCAGGTATTGATCTAAGATAAGTGCCAGGCCTACATTCATTTTTTTAAGATCAGATTTTCAGTTGTTTTCCTGTCATCAACTGCGATGTGATAGAGTCACATGCGTAGTCTCGGGAATTCTGAATAGGGAATCTTTGTTTTCCTACTTCTATTATGATGGACATGAATGATTGAGCATGCATTATTTCTCTCTCTCTCTCTCTTCTCTCTCTCTCTCTCTCTCTCTCTCTTCTCTCTCTCTCTCTCTCTCTCTGCTAATCTATCATCTCTACTGCGTGAGTGATTTTGCGTTTTCGCTGCACATTATATGTGTGCATGATGTGACTGTGTCTATGTTTGAACTGCTGCTGACACTGTAAAGCATTTTCTAAGCGTTGTAAATGGAAATTGTCACTGTCAGTCTGATATCGTTTAGGAACCAATCTCTCTCTGTCTCTCTGTCTACCCTTGTCTCTTTCTCCTGTTAAATTTTCACCACCTTCCCTCTACTGATACCATTTCTTTATGGTTCTGCATTGAAAGCCTTTTGGAGTGAACTTAGCCTACTTCAGCTTAGTGGCACGTGCAAGACTTCAAATGTAACAAACAAACTCTCATTGGCTAAGCCTTACTTCACTCTCTACACAAATCACGTCGAGCGTCTAGTAATAAGTCAGCCAAAGAAAAACAACAAAAAAAACCCAAACAAAAAACCCAAGAAAGAAAGCATTCTAGAAGCATTAGAGTATACATTTTTTTGCATGGCATGTTTATCACAATATATAAACTCATAATTCTTAATTTGTTGAGACTCCTCAGTTTTGCTTTGACATTCGCCAAAAGAAAACACAGGGAGCGGCACCCCCTAAAGACTGGGGCGGTTAAGAATTGTTTGTGTCTCATTTATCAGTGACAGAAACACGGCCTAAAGGGATTCCCCGCAGAGGAAGATAAACAAAGCATACGCAAAACATAAACTCCAAATGGCTGAGCATCTGGAAGAAAAACCAGAAGCTTCCGTTTGACATTTTTCACAGGCTTACAAGTAACATGAGTCATGGATGTTTTAATGTATGTGTTAGATGAAAGAATAAGGCAAGCTAAGAAAAGAACAAATAAAAATAATTTAAAGAATAAATCTGAGAACGATTTATCCCAATGGTTAAAAACTGTTAATGGTGCGGCAGATGTTTGCAAATGTAGCTTGAAAATACAGAACAGGGAAAAAATGAAGACAAACCGTAGACCATTATGTCAAATTGATGCAAGCTACTTCCCCATGTCTTTTTACCCTCTGCTTTTCATTACGCAGAAAACGATAGGATATTGTAGTCATGAATGTAGATACTCTGTGACACAGACTGTACTAAAAAGTACCATAAAGACAGAGAAACTTGTAAAACATGAAGCAGCCAGGAAATTAGATATTAGAAAAAACAACTCAGTGGCCACCATCACCAACATGATTCGTGTGAAGAAACAGAAATACCACAGACAAAAAACGGACTATTCAAAGTGTCAAGTGTCGATACTGGTCTACAGTTTCGCCAGTTTTCTATTGGTGACAGTATATCCACAGTATCAAATAATATTTGATACATATTATGTTATGTTGAAAGCCAAACTGTTAGGTACTTGATTTTGCGATCAGTAAATAAAAACTGGCTTATTCGATGCGCCCAAGTGTCCAGACACTTAAAACGGCAGCGCAACGCATTTTCCTGCATAAGAGTTCAACGAAACAACGATGACGACGACGACGAGAGAAGAAGAAGAATGCGAAGAAGAATGCAAAGAAGAATGCAAAGAGAGAAGAGGAAGAAGAAGAAGAAGCAAGAAGAAGAAGAAGAAGAAGAAGAAGAAGAAGAAGAAGAAGGAAGAAGAAGAAGAGAGAAGAGAGAAAGAAGAAGAAGAAGAATATCTTTACAGAGTACTATTACCTTCATTCTCTAAAACCAAAACCGGAGAGAAGACAGGCAGCATCATTTTCTGGAAACAAAAACCCTCACAGAAACAGACAGAGAGACAGACACAGGCACAGACACAGACACAGAGACAAACTGCCAGAGACCAAGTGGGATAGAGTTTCTGGAAAGCGGGTAGGTACATGCAGTGGAAGTGTTGGAATTCTAATGCCAATCTACCAGAGTACAGCCCAGCCCAGCTGAAGGCAAAAGTGCAGGCATTAAGAGGCAGGTTTTCTGGAGCAGTGACCTGTTCCTAGCAGTGAAGTTCACAGGCTTGTCTTGTCATCCTAGCTGCTGCATGACTTATGTGCAATCAATCCACTTATTCTTCCGCACTAACCACTCTCTCTCTCTGTCTCTCTCTCTCTCTGTCTCTGTCTCTCATTGTATCTCCCTCTGTCTCTGTCTCTCTCTGTCTCTGTCTCTCTCTTCCTCTCTCTGTGTGTCTCTCTCTCTGTGTCTCTCTGTGTCTTTCTTTCTCTCTCTCTGTACACACACATTGTATATATATCTGTATATATATCTATATATACATATAATATATATATATATATATATCTATATCTGTGTGTGTGTGCGCACACGTGCGTGTGTGTGTGTGCGCGCGCGCGCGCGGCGCGGTGTGTGTGTGTGTGTTGCGCGCGTGCGTGCGTGTGTGCGTGTACAAGAGCTTGCTTCTGACATGGTAAAGCTTTTTTGTAAATGTAGTAAATGGATACTGTCAATTTATGTCTGGAAGTTGTTCAACCCGTCCCCCCCCCTCTCTCTGTCTGTCTGTGTCTGTCTGTCTGTCTCTCTCTATCTCTCTCTCTCTCTCCCTCCCTCCCTCCCCCCCCCTCTCTCTCTCCCTTTCTCTCCCTTTCTCTCTCTCCTCTCTCTCTCTCCTCTCTCTCTCTCTCTCTCTCTCTCTCTCTCTCTCTCTCTCTCTCTCTCTCTCTCTCCCTCCCTCCTCTCTCTCTCGCTGTCTCCCCCCCGTCTCTCTCCCTTCTCTGTCTGTCTGTCTGTCCGTCTCTCTGTCCTCTGTCTCTGTCTCTCTCTGTACTACTCTCCCTATTCCTGGAACAATTTGTTGATGGTTCTGCATTAAAAACCTTTTGCAGTGAACTGACTTTAGCTCAGACGTAAGCCTAGGGCCTAAGGCCTAAAATCAACCACCATCCCTGGCTTGTCGGCACAGCATTATATTATTCCACACACTCTGCATGCACATCAAGTGCAGCGCCTTCTTGTCAGTCAGCAAGGAGACGCATTAGACGTATAATTTTGTATGGCATGTTTGTCACAACATGTATAAACTCATATTTCTTCATTTGTTGAGTCTCATCCGTTTGGCTTTGATATTTAGAAAACAAAAGTGGTGAATGGCACCTCCTCCCCCCTCCCCCCGAAAGACTGGAGT
>CM060334.1:4843560-4848560 GCA_030674155.1 Stramonita haemastoma
CAGAGGAGAGAGAGAGAAGAGAGAGAGACAGAGGAGAACGGGAGATGAAGACAGAGAGACACAGAGAAAAAGATACAGAGAGATAGAGGACAGAGAGAAGAGAGACATACAGACGAGAGAATACATGAGGCAAGAGAAAAAAAGAGACAGAGAGAGAAAAAAAGACAGAGAGAGATACAGAGAGAGAGAGAGGCAGACAGAGAGAGACAGAGTCAGAGACAGAGAAGATTTAAGAAGAAAGTGAGCAAGAGTTGGGGGGGGGGGGGGGGGAAAGGGACAGTTTGCAAAGCAGACCTTGCAATTTCAAGGCTTACGTATTATGAACCATTCGAAGGAAGATAGCCTGAGGTAGAAAAAAATGGCACAAAATGTATGGCACTTCCTGTGCGATAAAGAAAATGGAGCTGTCCTCTTATTATCAATATCTTCTGGCTGACTTACATGCCATCAACCTGTCATTTTTCTTCCGTTGTGTGTGTGTGTGTGTGTGTGTGTGTGTGTGTGTGTGTGTGTGTGTGTGTGTGTGTGTGTGTGTGTGTGTGTGTGTGTGTGTGTGTGTGTGTATTTTGGGGTGATGTGCGGGGCGCGCGCGCGTGTGTGTGTATGTGCGCGCTTGCTTTGTGAGAGCATTTGACAACGAAAGTCTGTATGCTTATGTAGGTTAAGGAGAGAGAGAGAGAGAGAGAGAGAGAGAGAGGAGAGGAGAGAGAGAGAGAGAGAGAGAGAGAGAGAGAGAGAGAGAGAGAGAGAGAGAGAGAGAGAGAGAGAGGAGAGAGGGAGATGGGAGAGAGAGAGAGAGAGGAGAGAGAGAGAGAGAGAGAGAGAGAGAGAGAGAGAGAGAGAGAGGAGAGAGAGATATCTATAGAGAGCAATTATTTCTAATGAAGCGGAAGGAAGTCAGAGTGATGCAGAATGATTCTGGCTTACACTGTGCACTCTAGATAATAGCAGCGGCAGCGGACAGTTCCTTGGAACCAGAGGCAACACAACAACACAACACTAACATAACAACAACAAGACAACAACAACAATTAACAGCGCTACCTGGGCAAAAAGTGGATCCTGTTTAAATAAAAAAGTATATTCCCCACATGGGGGGCGGGATAGCTACTGGTTAGAGCGATGAGACTATAAATTGAGGCCCGTGTGCGAACGCTGCAGAATTCTTGGTGCACATTAAATCCTGTTCCGCTTTTCGTAAGAGTAGGCCATGTGTGCCGTTGGGAACAGATGAAAAGATTTACAAAACTGCATACACATGGGGCTGGATGTAAAAAAAAGCACAGGAGTAGCTTATTCCATTATCGCGATATAAAAAAAAACAAAACAAAAAAAACAAAAATAAACATACACACACTACTCACACTACACACACACACTACTCACACCTACACACACACACACTACTCACACCTACACACCAAACACATACACACACACACACACACACATACGCACCAACCCTACACATCCTCTAACACACACTATATATATGTATCATCTATATGATATATTGATATATATGTGTTATATATACATATATATTATGTTGTGGGTGTGGGTGTGGGTGCCGCATGTGTGCACGCACATGTGCTTGTCAGTGTGTGTGTTGTGGGTGCAGGACAATAGACACAGACAGTACAGACATGCACGACAAACAGACACAAGAGAGAGGCAACATCAAAGTGTAGAGATAGAAGTCATTCAGAAAGACCGAAGGACACACACACACAACACACACACACACACACAAAAAAAGACAACAGACACAGACAAGACAGACAGACAGACAGATACACACACATACAGACAAACACAGACAGACAACAGTGAGAGACAAAACAAAGAGAATAAAACATGGACAGCCCACACACAACAGAAACAGACAGACAGACACACACACACAACACAACACACACAGACACACAGACGAGCAGTGCAGCACGTACCGTACGGGTGCCCCTGTTTTCTATGGCACACTGCAGCACCGCCTCTTCCCCCGTGAGGAAGGTGACATTAGCAGGGGTGGGTAAGAAGGAAGGCATGTAGGGGTAGTCTCCCTGGAAGTTCTCTCCCCCTTCGCCGCCATCTTCTTCCGTTTCCGGGAAACCTGCGCACACGTGGGAGACATTGGAGGGTGACGGAACAAAGGCCACAGAGGGGGTGTGCTATCCATGATGCTTTCAGTCTGTGTAGAGGTCTCGCTTGCGAATCAGAAATAACATCGCAATAGTACATCAGAAAAAGATAATGTCCTGAAGGTTGTAAAAACTGTATTGTGAATTGCATGCAGGTTTTTTTTTTATAGCGTTACTTTCTTCCGTTCTCAGTTCTGTTCAGAATTTACCAATGGTGAGATTTTGCGAAGGCTACGTTCTTTACGCAATGGAAACTTTTTGAGATAAGCTACATTTTCTTGATTATAATATTTATATATAACATTTTATATATGTTATATATACACACACACACATATTACATATATGTTACAGTGCCACTTGGCATTTGAGGAGGATTGCACACTGAGTCCCTACTATCGTTTTATTAAGGGATTGTCTCTCACGCTGCGCGTTGCACACTCTGAACTAGTGCTTTTGGAGAGAGACAGAAAATACATTTCTCTCCTTCCATTTAGTTTATCATATTGTGCTTAGAGAAACACAGACCTACACACACACACACACACACACACACACACACACACACACACACACACACACACAAGAGAGAGAGAGAGAGAGAGAGAGAGAGAGAGAGAGAGAGAGAGGAGAGAGAGAGAGAGAGAGAGAGAGAGAGGAGAGAGAGAGAGAGAGAGAGAGGAGAGAGGAGAGAGAGAGGAGAGAGAGAGAGAACTAGAGAGAGAACTTGATACCATTATGCATGTAGTCAAAGACAGAAGACAACAAAAATTACTTAACAGAAAAAGCAATTACCCTTCATTAAAACCCGCAATAAGTCTGTCATTTTATCAAACCACCAAGAACTCTTCACTTCATCCATCCATTCATCTATCTAACCCATAGTCAGCCTGTCAGTCAGTGAGTTAATCACACAGATAATCACCAACCAACTATCCTATCTACTAGGCAGTGAACCAACCGGTCACAAATCACCAAACCAACAGACCAAGCTACCAGCCTACAAACCATTAAGGCTTACCTACCTTTCTCCTTACTACCCATCAATTAGCAAACAACCATCACTGTCACTCAACCAGCATCGACTGTACGCAGCACTAGCAGCAGCAGCAGCAGTTCAGCAGCAGCAGCAGCATACACAGCAGCATCAGGACAACAGTAGCGACAGCAGCAGCAGTAGCGCAGCAGCAGTAGCAGCAGCAGCAGAGCAGCGAACACGACAATAACAACAACAGCATTCCAATCGTATTCAATACAAAAAAAAGATGGTTCCCACGAACATTCCTCTCTCCTGAGCTATGCGTGCAGACGAATATGAAGTAATATTGCAGGCTTAAATATTGATGACGGTCCACCCTTTATCTTCCGTTCTCAATTTTCTTCTTGTTTTCCTCAATTCTCTATTATGTCATTTTATTTGTTTCTAGTGATCGAATTTGTCCCCCAAAGAAAGCGGAAAAATAATTCTTCGAGCTTCGTTTTTGATCAAGAAGTAATATAAACATTGCATTGGCTGTGACAACTTGAGAATTTCAAATTTCCACGTTACATGCTAACAGGCAATTTGCTGATGCAAATATTTTCTTCCTCTTTGTCTGTCTGTCTGTCTGTCTGTGTATGTCTGTCTCTTGTTTCGTTTTTCTTTCTTGTTGGTTTCTTTATTGTTGTTTTTTGTTGTTTTGCTATTCCCTAATCAGGGCAAGGGCCGGATGAAAAAAGTAATGAGCATACTTTGTTACCCTTGAAAAATAAAGATAAGGATTCATTCATTCATTCATTCATTCATTATCTCTCTTTGTCTCTCTGTCTCTGTCTCTCTCTCTCTTACAGACACACACACACAGACACACACAGACACACACAGACACACACACACACACACACACACACACACACACACACACACACACACACACACACACACACACACATACACACACACACAGCTTGCTGCAATCAAAAAAAAGGTTGACAGCACTGTCTCATATTCATTTTGTTCCTTGGCGTTTTTCTCTCATTTATTCCTGTCATCACTTCTGATAAAGGGAGACAAGTTGTTGTTTCAGAAGTATTCCCTTACATATTAAACCTCTCGTGCTTTATTAGTATTAGTATTATTTTTTTTACCAAACATTTTTGTACACAGGGGATTTTTCACATAAACAAACAATTTTTTAAAGAGTGTCTTGTTTTTCTCTGGTTTTGTTTTTCTTTTCCCGTGTCTGGCTGATTGCTTCTCTCTGTACTTTGCATTGTGTTTTTTCGTTTTGTCTTTGGTATATACTTTTTGTAGTTGTTTTATTTCATTTCTTTGGATTTTTTAGGATGTTTTTTTTGTTTCCGTTTTCATACCTCTTTTTTCTTCTCTTTGTTGTTCATTTATGCTTAATTTTATATTATTTGCACACCAGTTCGTTTCCAGATGATTTCACCCCACTCATACACATATTCAACACCTTTTGTCGCGAACTTTTCTGTTCTTTTTCCTATTTTGGGGGTAATAACTAGTATTACCACATTTACAGCTACACAGAACTTAACACAGAAATCGAAAGACTTAAAAGACAAATGAATATGGCGAGTGATATATAGAAAAAGAATACACGTTGTCGAATCAACTTTGTTGTTTTTTTATTTCTACCATTCTATTTTCTTTTTGCTTCCATAGGCTTTGTCTTTGCTTCCATTTTTTTTGTCTTTTTGTCTCGTCTTCTGTATGATTTGGTCTGCATTTCTTTCTTTGTATCTTCTGTCAATTTTTCATCATTTTTTTCTCCTTAACGTCGAAATCGGATGCGCTGGGCCTGACTAGCCAGGCACTTATCGGCAGCGCAACGTATTTTCACTCATATGACAGACAGC
>CM060334.1:4856060-4863560 GCA_030674155.1 Stramonita haemastoma
CACACACACACACCATCACACACACAAACAACAATGCACCATAAGCTTTCATAAACACATACACAAACTCATTCACTCACACGCAAAAATACACACAAACAAATACACACTCAACAAACACAAATGCGCACAAACACACACATACCCACACACACATACGACACACACACACACACAAACACACACACACATACACACACCACAAACACACTCACACACAAACACACACACACACACACACACACACACACCACACACACACACACACACACACACACACACACACACACACACACGAGCGTGCGCGCGCACACGCAAGAACGCACGTTCACAAAAATAACATGGCATAACACAAACATCATTGTCGTCCCAAAGCACAATAAGCATCCTGAAAATGGAAACATCACTACACAGAAAGTAACAACAACAACAAAACAACGAAAAGTTTTTATTTTACATATATATATCACATATTCGTACTATATTTGGCATGAAAATTATTTATAACATTTCCATTAGATTATCTGTAGTAATCCTTTTTGAATGATGTCAAAGTGCATTTGTTTTTGATGAAGGAAGGTATTTCATTCCATAATCTGCTACCTGAGTATACTAGAGATGTCATAAAAAAATCAGTTCTAGGTCGAGGAGTAATAAGGATAATTTTATCTCGAATGCTTTTTACTGAAAATCTGTCACAAAGGTATTGAGGGGAAAGGTTGCTCATAATTTTATACATAAGTATGCCTTTATTGTAACGACATCTCATACCAAAAGGAAGAATATTAAGCTCTTTGTAATGACTTATATCTAAGGAAGAAGATCTGAGAAGGATTAGTTTTAGTGAACGTCTGTATACACTGTCCAAGGGTTTTAAGCAATTTTTACTAGCCAAGTCCCAGCAAGTTGATGCATAGTCAATGTCAGGTTGGATGTATGCATAAAAAAATAGTTTTCTGGTATGTTCGTCAAGAAAATGCTTAATTCTATTAAGTTGGAAAACTTTTTGGGCTATTTTCTTGGACAGTGTAGAAACATGATTTGACCATGATAGGTTATTGTCAATATTAAGCCCAAGAAGCCTGTGTGAATTTACTTCTTCTAGTACATTATTGCAAATTTTTAAAGTATTCAAGTCACATAATTTAGCTTTAATGTTCTGACGTTTCTGACGTGTTGTAACTAACATGAATTTCGATTTATTTGGATGTAGGGCCATATGATTAGAGTCTGTCCATGTTACAAGTTTATTGATGTCTTTTTGTAGATCTTTGCATACTGATTTCACATCTTTTCCTGAAATGTGCAAGGTTGTATCATCAGCAAAAAGTTCACAACAAGAAGAAAGATGCAAAGGAAGATCATTGACGTATATTGTAAACAGTATTGGGCCTAGAACAGATCCCTGTGGAACACCAAATTTGACAGGCATTAGTGAAGATAGTAACGAATCTTGAAGGACTGCTTGTCTTCTATTAGTAAGGAAAGAGGTTAGTAGTTTAAGCGCTTTGGGGGCCAAGCCATAGATTGTAAGTTTCCTTAACAAAAGATTCTGATCAATAGTGTCAAAGGCTTTGGCAAAGTCCACGAAGACTACTCCTGTCAATAGATCATTATTTATATTTAAGTGCCACTGTTCTAAAAGGTTACTGAGAGCTGTATGGCATGAATGATTTTCTCTAAATCCACTCTGATTTGGGTGGAACAAGTTATTGAATGTAAAATGTGAAAGCAGATTGCGTTTGAGATGCTTTTCTAGAGGTTTGGACAAAGTAGATAGAATAGATATAGGCCTGTAGTTAGAAGGGTCGTTAGTATCACCAGATTTGAAGACTGGAATCACCTTGGCATCTTTAAAACCTTGAGGATACGAACACTTTTCAATGCAAAGGTTATAAATATATGTAATATGTTCAGTAATTATAGGTGCAGAGATACTTAAAATTTTACTGTCTAAGTCATCCACACCACGGGAGCTGGATTGTTTCAATAAACACAATTCTCTATACACCTCACTAACACTAAGAAACTTAAAGTCAAGCTTAGTCTGTATTCCTTTAGAACAACAGTAGTCTTTTAGTGAATGCAAGTCATTATTTACTGAATTATTAGTATTGATTAGTCTTTCTGCTACAGTGCAGAAGTGTTTGTTCATGCATTCAGCAGATAAATTTATAGCTGAAGAAGGACATATTTTGGAAGTTTTACCTGATAACTGATTTATGGCTTTCCATATCAATTTAGGGTCTTTTTTATGAGCGATAAGTTCTGAAAAATACTTGTTTCTAGCTGCTCTTTTCATAGATGTCACTTTATTACGTTGCTGTTTGAACTGGTCATTTTTTCCTGTTGACTTCAGTAATTTATCACGAATAGCTATGGCTTTATTGATTTCATCAGATAGCCATGGTGGCTTATCTTTTGGCTTAACACGTTTAGTCTGAATAGGCGCATGCTTGTCAACAATAGAAGAAAAGATACAATACCAAGTAAACAGAGCTTTGTCTGGATCAGTATACTGATAAACATCAGTGAAGCTTGCTGCACATAAGTCAGACATAAAATTATCAGGATTAAATGATCGGTAGCTTCGAAAAGAAATACATTTGTGGCTACATTTAGGAATTTTAATACCTTTTTTTGACCAAGTCAGGCAAATTGGAAAATGGTCACTAATACCAACAACTGGTACAGACATTTCCACTATATTAGCTGGGTTGGTGGTATAAATATGATCAATTAGTGTCTCTGAATGGAATGTTTTTCTGGTTGGAGTGTCAACCATTTGGGATAGATTATATAATTCAAATGTAAGTTTCCATTTGTCATGTGGCTTAATTAGGTCGATGTTAAAATCGCCAAGCAGAATTATCTCAGTTGCGTAATCTGATGCCTCGTCCATCATGAGACAAAAACGATCAAACCAGTTGACCCGTTCGCTAGGATTTCTGTACAGAAATCCAAACAGAATAGGTTTATTTCCCTTTAATTGAACCTTTAACCAGACACATTCGATATTATATTTATCAGAAAAATTAACCTGAGTGTAGTTAACAGACCTATGTACATATATTACCAAACCTGTTTCAAGTTTCGTTTTAGCATCTTTTCTAATAATGTTGTATTCAGGAATTGATATTACACTGTCAGCAATTTTATCAGATAAACGAGACTCTGAAAAGCCAAAAACATGGAAGTGGTCATTTGAATTAGACAGAATAGAAGAAATATCAGATACTTTATTTAACAGATGACATATATTCAGGTAGCCTATTCTTAATCCAAATTTGCTCAACCATTTATCGGTACTGACATTGTTAGTCATAGTTGTTAGAGATGGAAAATATCAGCACAACCTCAAGGACCCTGTATTTTGGGTATGTAAAGGATTCTTGAACTAGCAATTATAAGACAATAGAATTTAGATCAAATACAAAGCAGGCTACGAACAGTCAAAGCTTACCAGTAATATTCAAAACATCCAACTGTACATATATGTGCAAAGTGTAGTGCACACAAATGATATGTATATAATTAGCAGAGAGCAAACAGAGATGTCAATAGGGGAAGAACAAAAACAAATTCACCCAAACTCCAACAACAAGCAAAAAAACCAAATTCTGAACTGGAGAAAAGAACACACACACAAAAAAACCCCAAAACAATCACGCTTCAGTAACCTGCAAACTCAAGGCAATATGTAATGTTCAAAATACAAAAGCTTTCTCCTGCGATAAAGACGTTCCTTTCCTTTGATCTCTTCTCAGATTTGCAACAATCTCTTCAGTGTCCCCAGTCCATGATTCCGCTGGCACAATTGATCCACCAGGTGAGAATCATCATAAATTTAATACTGTACAAAAAGGCAAGGAAAATACCAAGAGCCTCAGGAGAAAACAAACTAAGACACTAATGAATTTAAGTAACTAGAAAGTTTTCCTTGATATTATTAACAATATGCATAAAAATTAACAAAATGTCTCCTGCTATGATTTCAACACTCAATTAGACATGAGACAACCACATTGATAAGGAATTCAATGAGAGTATTTAAAATTAAAATGACCGCCATGTCCCCAACCCACCCTTTTTTTTTAATATCCATCAGCGTTTTACTTAAAACCCAGCATCTCATTAAGACGCCAGTTGCGATGCTAAGTTAATCAGTTGCTGTGCATACTGATGGGCAGGATTGCTGGATAGCCAACTCTGGGGGTTTGAATGCCCAAAGGGTACAGGGGGGGTAGTAAGGTGAGGCAACAGGGTTTGAAGGAAAAGAAGGTAGTCTAGAAATAAGGTCTCTATCTTGGAGACCATAAGGAGGAAACTGACATTGAACTGGAAATTTAGGAGGGGGATACTCTGAGTGCATGAAAGTTGGTTGTTTTAGTACAGGGCGGAAATTTGGTGGAGCCCTTGGGGCAGAAAATGGTGGCTGTAAATTTACATCAGTCAGTGGCTGGGTGTGATCAGCAACAAAGGATACATTGTTATTGGAGGGTTCTTGAATCTCCAAGGTTGCTGGTCCCCCAGATGAAGCTGGAGGATGATGATCCAGCTTGGGAAGTCCAGGCTGGTGGCTGTTCCTAGAAGGTAGAGGAGGGAAGTCCACTGGAGACATCACGGCTGGAACATCTCGGCCCCTGGTAGAACTGGTGTGCCTGAGGGGTCTGTCCCATTCAGCACGGAGATTTCCTTGTGCACCCCCTATGTTGTTTCTGAAAGGGGGATGGCCACTGGGAGCACCACCCTGATCTTTAAGAGGTAACATATTATTCACATAAGTATCATCAAAACTTAGATGTGGCGGCTGGGGGAGAGCTTGTTTGAAGGTGACAGCCAGACGGGCTGTACCTTTAGCGCTAGGATGAAAATTATCCTTATACAGGGCTTGGCGAGGAGCACCGTTTTTTGTGATGAATGTTTGGTAGTTATCCAGCATGTTTGTCTGTGATCTTGAGCATGCTGCATAAAGGTTTTGGTTAGAAGGTGTGACAGTATTATTTAATATGTGTCTGCCCCGTGCCGGAATGATTGAGCTAAAAGCCACATATGCATTTGGAAAACGGGTTTTGCATAGCAAAATAATTTTAGACCAGGTTTGAATCGAGATTTGTCCATTTAGAACAATCGTTAATTCCCACATGTATGATGACAGTATTGATATTTTCTTGTCTGTTGAAGTCCTGTAACCAGTTTAACAAATCTGCCACAGTTAGTCCAGGGATGCAGATTTTAAAGAGTGGATCATTAGCTGTTCCCAGTCTTTTGGGATTGATGTATCTGATGACAGAGTCACCTATCAGAAGAGAGGAGGCTGTAGCTGGGATGGTTAGTTCTTTTAAGATTTGCTGTGAAGTTTTTCCTTGTTCAGAGTGAAGTTGTGTGGTTGCATGATTAGGATTTGGCAGGACTTTGGGAACAGTGGATTCAGAGCTTGGAGAAAAGTTTTCACTCTTATTACTTTTGGGTTGTCCCTCATCCTGACTGAGATGAGAAAGCAGCTCATAACGGTTTTGGATTGGTACAGTAATGTCGGATTTAAGACCTTTAGACTGAGTCTCAGAACTGTTTTCTACTTCTGCATTGTCATTTACAACAGTTGGGTGAACAGAGAAGGTGTCTTCAACTATTGTGTGGACAGGTGGAGGTGAGAAAAGAGGGTTGTCAGGAAGAATTGCCCAAGTATCTTTGTCATTGTCACAGCCGTTGGCATCACAGTCAGTAGGAAAGTCACATTGTGTAGACACAGTATTAGTCTGAGGGCTTCTTTTCTTCATCTGTTTAATTTCAGAGTGGATTGTACCTAAACTTGTTTTGATTGATTTGTTATCTTTAATCACGTTATTTATTGAGAGGTCAAGTTTTAACAAGCTGGCTTTAATGTTATCCACTGTAGAAACAAGAGATTCAACTGTCTTGTCAAACTGTCGTTTCAGCTCATTTTTAATAGACACTTTGGAGTTTTCAATGCTGGACATGAAATCAGCATCACGCTCAGCTTGAGCAGCTTGCAGACTATCAAGAGCTGTTTCCATGTAATGGAGCTTGTCAGAAATGTCCTTATTAGCTTGCTGTGAAGGGCACAGCGTCCTTCTTCTATAGCGTTTCGCTTGTTTTGACAGTTTAGGAGTCTTTTTCACACTGTTTCTGGATTCAGTGGCATTAGGGTTGTGAGCAATGCTGTCACTTAAACTAGGTATAGCCTGATGAGCATTATCTAGATCATTGTTTTGATCCAGAAAATCATCAGCTTGTACGTCTTTTGTCTCCTCAGAGTCAGGTGACAGGAGAGAAAAGTCCTCCATATCACCTAGTAGTCTTTTCTCAGGAGGCAACTGTTCTGGAGAAACAATAGTATCAGGGGAAGACACAACATGGGGGGTAATTGTAGTCCAGATGCAAGCTGGTGGCAGTAACTGTACTGCACTGTCGTTTTCTGACAGAAAAGTCAGAGGATGAGAAAGTATTTTGTCATAAAATGTTTGAGTGTCATCATCATGGCAGTATTCCAGCACTGCATCTTTTAGCATTTCACACTCCTCCTCCTCCCATGGAGCACAAAGTATACCCTGACACAGTAGGGTTCCAGAGCCCTGACGTGTAAAATATAAGGACACAGTAATGCACTTTAACTGTTTATGGAACACACGAATAACCGATTTAGCCAATTGAGTGGATATGGGTTCCTCAATCCAGATTGGAAGGAAAAGAGGACAGTCATTACAGTCATAGTCAGATTTTTCAACTGAGATATTGTCATCAGTGATAGATGCATATCTATAAAACAGGGCAGTTTCTCCACGCAGTAAGTTCTTTGTCAGAGCATGAGAATCGTTTCTGAAGAGAATCTAGTGTAGGTTGTAGTTTATTATCTTTTTTCACTGGAGTGTCATTCGTTACAGTTGTTGACATGGTTAGTTTTCATTACTAAGTCATGTGACTTTTCTTATCAAGACATGTGTCATGTGATATAACAGCCATGTGACATCACAGAGGTTGCGATAGTTCATCATGCCAGCTACATAGACTGGGGACAGGGGAGAGAATTACAGGCAATTCATTTTGACAGTTCACGAATTATGCACCTTTGGAAGTGTCCAGCACAAAACACACTTTATGTCAACAAGGCAACTGCACGTGCAAAAACGGCCCAACTGTACAGCACAATATAAGTTCGTGAGTTAATAGCAGGCCGGCACAATTTCCTTCATTTCCTTCATTATCTTATATAAAATTGTTTTGTGCTAATTACGGTCCATACCTGAGATTTTGACATGAAACATCGATACCTTTGCTTCCTTTGTCTCTAAGCACACCCTTCTGCAAAGTATCAGAAACGAATAGCACCGTATAACACCACGGACAGGGCAATATCTGCAGAGCGACTAAATACACGTCTTGCCTCTTGCCTCTCTCCTCCCAGAGGGAGAAAGAAAGAGAGAGAGAGAGAGAGAGAGAGAGAGAGAGAGAGAGAGAGAGAGAGAGAGAGAGAGAGAG
>CM060334.1:4866060-4883560 GCA_030674155.1 Stramonita haemastoma
GAGAGAGAGAGGAGAGAGAGAGAGAGAGAGAGAGAGGAGAGAGAGAGAGAGAGAGAAGACAGACAGACAGACAGACAGACAGACAGACAGACAGACAGACAGACAGACAGACAGACACACACACACACACACACACACACACACACACACACAGAAATAGAGAGAACGAGAGAGAGAGAGAGAGAGAGAGAGGAGAGAGAGAGAGAGAGGAGAGAGAGAGAGAGAGAGAGGAGAGAGAGGAGAGAGAGAGAGAGAGAGAGAGAGGAGAGAGAGAGAGAGAGAGAAGCACGCGCATGCTTCGTATGCACCATTACTGGATGGAAACACACGATGCAAAATTGCCCTTCTTTCTCAGCCACTATATCTTTAACAGCGAAATAAACCGGCTAAGAGAAAAGAAACTGCTGACTCAATTCAATGTAGGCAATAAAACACCAAAGCCTTTATTAAGCAGAATTCTATCAAAACATTGACGGTATCTTTGATCTTTTCAACATTTGAAGTATTTTTTCTCACAAAGGCATTACCACATAAAGTTCAATGTAGACAATTTTACCAAACCATGTTGGACAAAATAGTTTTGGTTGTGTGACACAAAAATTGTTTAGCAAAAGCAATCTACATGTTTAAAAGACAGCTGTCTTCCACGGAACTGCGCATCTGTCTGCCTCTTTGGCCGTGTTTTTCTACCTATGTGGTTTGTCTGCTGCTGCTGCTGCATGTCTTGACAGTTTATTCCTTTCACCTGATAGTCTGTTCTAAAACTGAAATATCCACTATCAGTCCCTGCCTTGGAGCGTACACAGCCTCACTCACCCCAGCACTGGGTGATACATGAACGATTAGTCTGGCTATGTAACGAACGTTTCTATTTGTGTTGTTGTCTATTTGCTTTTTTAGGTTGTATGTGAGGCTGCTTTTTGGGAAAGTTTCTGATAAAGATAGGTATGTTTATTTCTGTAACTGTTTCAGGCTTTTTTCTTTTATGGTTCCTTCTTAATCTTCTGGGGTTTTTTTAGCCAATTTTTTCTTATTTTCTTTTTTTCTGTTGATCTTCTATTATCCTCTGTTCTGAATGAGAAACAGCAATTCAGTCATACAATTTGCACCTAAAAAAGAATCCTCGTTTGTGCAATTTGCTTTTCCTCTGTTCCTCAAGGGATATCTTACAATTGGTTGTTTTCAGTTATTATACCTCAACATTTCCTTTGATTCATGACTGCACCTTATAAATTTCTGTTGTTCTTTTGTTATTTCTTTTACTTGTATTTTCAGCTTCTAGTTTTCTATTTTAAGGAGTTGTCATAAGGTATAAAACACTCCATTATCAGCTACAAACATCTGCAAAAGTCTGTTTAAAGAATGCTATACTAAGTTTATGAGCCAATGCTCATTGAAGAAAAAACAAACTTTCTTGCACGTTTTCGCGTTAAGCATTCTACTGGACATTACCATGGACTACAAAGGTGTTAACGTGTACACAGTCTTGGTCTTTTAAATGCATGTAGGTTATGTGCAAGGGGAATATGGCTCTGGCAGGTCTGCAATACCCTGACCTGGAGATTTCAGCGTCTCCCAAGCAGAACCCAAACCTACACTTCTTCACCTTTTGTCCACTGGTTTCTCCGTTGACCAAGAACCCCGTGCCTTCAGTACAATATGAGCCCCTGCCTTACTTTATGCATGCTTGCCACGGATTAAATAAAGTGGTATAAAATAAATGAATAAAATAAATACTATTGAACGATACAGAGAGTCTTGCAATCTCAGATAGCAATATACATCATTAATTGCCTGGGTGACGATTTAAAAGAAAGATGATACAAAAATTGCTCCTATCAAGCCCAGCACTGAAGTATCAGGGTCGATACCTTTGGAAACATGTCTAGGTTTACAACTCCAGCAATCTCTTCAAAAACAGGCGCTTAAATATTGAGGTCAATGACTTTTCCAATGATACGTCTGGCCTTTACAGATTCAGACTGTCGTCTGCGGTATTTCCCAGTGCCTGAGGCCTTGGCAGGGAGTTGTCGTCTGTATGGCTTTACGTCTGCAGGTGTCCAGTTAGTGGTAAAAAACGTCTCTGTCTTTGTTGTTTTGTTTCAGTCATTTGCTCTGAAAACAGTCTGTGAATGGATTATCAAATGTGTGCAGAGTTAAGTTCGACTGTTTTGCTGAGCACACGCATGCCCGCTGGAGTGTGCGTGCGTGCGTGTGTGTGTATGTGTGTTAAGGGAGAGAGAGAAAGAGGGGAGAAGAGGACAGAGGAGAGTGAGAGGGAGGAGAGAGAGAGAGAGAGAGAGAGAGTGAGATGGAAGGTAGAGAGAGAGAGAGAGAGAGAGAGAGAGAGAGAGAGAGGAGAGAGAAGGAGAGAGAGCAGAGAGGAGAGAGGAGAGAGACAGAGACAGAGACAGAGAGAGAAAGAGAAGAGAGAGACAGAGAGAGAGAGAGATGATTTTGTTTATTTTATACCGTACGCTCCAGAGAAAAATGCTTGTGCTGCAGTTTCCTTTTTCTGTACCTCCTCCAGGGAAATCTAACGATTTATTATTTTCAGTTGCTCCTCAATTTTCTGTGGTTGATCTATGATTGAATCGCTCTATTTCACCTTCTTTACTTATACCCTTCATGATTTATTTCCCAGCTTTGCAAGGAAGATCGCAAAGCATATAATAAAAGATGATAATATTTTGAGATGGAAAAAAAAGTGTGTATGAAACTGAAAGTGTTCAACATAAACATGTCTCTTCCCTTCACTTGCAGGCGCGCGTGCATGCACGCACGCACACACACACACATACACACATACAAACACACCACACATACATATATAAACGTATTGGTTGATCCTTTTACACAAGTCAAAGCATTTACACCTTGTGTGCAGGCATGCACACGTGCACATGCGTACATACGCATCAACACACTGATCTATACACACACACACACACACACACACACACACACACAACACACACACACACACACACACACACACACGCACACACACTCACTCACACATAGATCCCCACGTACGCACTCACACACAGACACAGATACACTCATACATACACGCACGCGTGTGTGTGCCCTCCCCCCACCACACACATACAAATACACACACACACACACACACACACACCACACACAAGCATGCACGCACACACATACTCACACATATGCACACACATGTATATATCAATGCAAACACGCGCATGAGGGAAACACACACACACACTCACAGACACACACAGACACAGACACAGACACAGACACACACACGCACACACGCACGCACACACGCGCGCACACACAGACAGACAGACACACATTCAGGTGCCAACACTATCTGTAGACAGCAAATCCTTGGCCCCCAGGGTCTACTATTTTAGAAGTTTAACTTCTTATCGGGGGAATAAACTTTAATAGGATTCTTCCCTATCAGGACCCATGCACACGTTAATGGTACACACACACATACACACCCCACACACACACACACAACACACACACAGACACACACAGACACACAGACACACGCACATTCACACACAGACACAGACACAGACACAGCATAGACACAGACACAGACACAAAGACACACACACACAAACACACACATCCTTCGGATAAGACCATAAACCTAGGCTAGGCCCCGTGTGCGAACGCACGGAGAACATCTTGCGCACCTGTTCTGCTTTTCGGAAGAGTAGGACATTGCGTGATGGCGGGATCAGATGACAAAACTGACAAAACTGCATACACACGGGGACTGGATGGAAAAACACGTGAGTGCTTATTTCACTATCCTGGAAATAAAAGAATAAATAAAAGATAAAAATAAAACACGCATACAAACCCACGCACACGCGCTGCCACCCACTCTCTTCCCCAATACATTGCAAGACTCGGTTGTTTTTCTGTTATTTTTTCTTTCTAGTCTTAGTCAAGCTGGAAGCACTATAAGAATTTCGCATCCAGATTTCTTCCAGCAATACCCATACATATTTAAACCTACAAGGATACCTTTACAGCTGGGAGCCATAAACGGTTTGAAATGGTTTCCACATTGACACCAGGCTATACAAGGCACTGCTACAGTACTGTGCACGTACATGCAATAAAAGAAAAAGGAAAAAGGCATAAAGAAGGTGACGAGCCGTTACCCGGTGCAAAGTCATCTCAGAAGGAGGTTAACCCCCCCCCCCCCCTCCCCCAAGACTTGGTACTACACTGACTAGTCATTCTGTTTTTGACACCGCTTTTGTGAGTGAGTGAGTGATTGGGTGACAGATTTTCTCTTGAAACAAAGGACGTCTTGTTGAAGACTATGTTAGGGTGGAAGGACTTTGAACCCTACCGCATTGGTATGTTAGTCATGCACACAAGTTGTTGAACCCACGTTGTCTGTCTCTCTCAATGATGTCTGTCTAGCTGTCTGTCTGCCTTTCTGTTTGTTTCTCTCTCTCTCTCTCTCTCTCTCTCTCTCTCTCTCTCTCTCTCTCTCTCTCTCTCTCTCTCTCTCTCTCTCTCTCTCTTCTCTCTCTCTCCTCCTCTCCCTCCCTCCCTTCCCTCTTCTCTCTCTCTAATACACACAGACATGCACAATATCAAATTCGTTTAAAAGAGAGAAGTCATTCGTACGTGCAGCCTTCTTTCGAGTCAATTCAGGCTGGTAAGTCCTCCTTGAAGCTACTGAAGTTTATCTCTGCATGTCTTTTTTGCCTGCTTGTGTAGTCATTAGCCTTGCTTAATGACCGAACACCAGGCTATCAGAATAAGCAGCAATTGTGAGCACACTATCAACGTAAGGTATGCACCGACTATGTGCTCTACATTTCTTTTGTCTCATCCATCACTTGCTATCGCCTTTCTGTAAAAAAAAGTGAGGCAGAAAATGCACAGCCATTATTTTACTTTATAATATATATACATATATATACATATTGAGACCCCTTTATGTCTGACTGAATCTAAAAATAATCAACCTTGCAAAGTAAACAGTCAACAGACCCATAAATATTTCAAGACCAAGGAACACGGCAATTCAGCAAACAAACCAGCGTGCATGTAGCCAAACAAACACACAAACTCACAGAGAAATAAACGCAGAGTATAGCACACACACACACATACACACACGCACGCAGGAACGCACGCACACACGCATATACGAAAGCACACACATAACACACGCCAAACACACACACAAACATACACAAACACCCACACAAAACACACACAAACACACACACACACACACACACCACACACACACACACACACACACACACACACACCAAAAACACCAAACACACACACACAACACACTTCTCTGTGCCAACAACCCTCCCCAAGGCAGGAGGGAGAGAGATGAGCTAGATGCCTGGTTTATGTGTCTGCAGTGAAGAAAGAGGTGCACTGACATAAAACACTTCCATACACATAATCGGCAGGAGAGAAATGGACAGCATTCAGAGAGAGAGAGAGAGAGAGAGAGAGAGAGAGAGAGAGAGAGAGAGAGAGAGAGAGAGAGAGAGAGAGAGAGAGAGAGAGAGAGAGAGAGAGAGAGAGAGAGAGAGAGAGATTGACTGAGTTTTATTTTCAGAAAATGATAGAGTAAGCATGACAATTGCTTTTTTACATCCAGCTGTCTATAATGAAATAACTAGTAAAAGCCAACTAATAACAAGAAAATGTAAAACAAAAACATAGCATAGTTCTGTTTTAACAATCAATTATGTAACTTAATGCTTCATAACTGTGATGAGAGAGAGGAGGAGAGAGAGAGAGAGAGAGAGAGAGAGAGAGAGAGAGAGAGAGAGAGAGAGAGAGAGAGAGAGAGAGACAGAGAAGAGAGAGAGAGAGAAGAGAGAGAGAGAGAGAGCATTAGAAATATCGGGGTGCAAAAATTCCATTGTACTACGTAGCCACCAACTCCATAGCACTGAAATAAACCGACAACCTTAAGAAGAAAACACGACTGATTCCTAAGGCAATATAATCAGTCTATGAAACACTGACACCTTTTTTCTTGGCAGAATCTCTTTGACAACATTGTCATTCTTTTCACATGTTCATCGTTTTCCACAAAGGTATTACTATACTCACACAGTGCAGTGTTAGACAATACGGTACGTCATGTTTGCCTGGATATTGACATAAAAATCCCTAAACTGGACATTTGAGACTTTCAGCACGAGAAACTGTTCCCCCTCATCCACTAAAACATTAGTGGTTGATTAGGGTGCTGTCTTTCGGATGAGACAATAAACCGAGATACTGTGTGTTACACATAATTATGAAAGCACACGGAAAAGAACCCACGACAGCGAGAGGGCTGTCATGGCAAAATTCTGCAGGAAAAAAACATTCTGATAGGGAAACAAATACATTTGCGGACAGGAAAAGAAAAAAATACAACTGGATGGCGCAGTACTTGTGGCGACGCGCTCTCCCCATGGAGAGAGCCAGAATTTCATACAAGAAATCTGCTGTGACTTGAATAGAAAATTGAAAAAAATATCCCACTGGAATTGCACATAAACAGTTATAGAGGGCGATGCAGTGACCTGACCTGACAACATGAGGCGAAGAGACACTGCATTGAACCCATGGCAGAGGAATCATCTAGAAAACAAATCTCCATGTTTGTAAAACAACCACGCTCATATGTAACTGTGTATCTGTCTGCCTGTCCAGCCATATCTAGCTAGGTGGTTTGTCTGCTGCTGCTTCTGCCTGTCTGGCAGTTTATTCCTTTCACCTGATAGTCTGCTCTGAACCTGAAATATCCGCTATCAGCTCGCTGGCTCGAAGCGTACACAGCCTCCTCCACCCGGTGACTGGCCATAAAGGAAGGATTATTCTGGCTCTGTAACTAACGTTTCTATTGTGCCTTGTCTATTCAATTGGAGGTTTTAGGAGAAGCTGCTTTGGGAGAGTGTCTGATAAAGAAAGTCAGGTTTATTTCTTAAGTTCCTTTACACGATTTTTTTCTTGTCCGTTTTTCTCTTTTAATCTTTTTTTATATTATCTTGTCTTTACTGGTGGTATTTTCTTTTAGTGTTATTTCTTTTATTGGCTGTTTTTTTTTATCCTTTTTAAAAAAAAAGAAAGAAAAGAAACAGCAGTTCATTAATTTCATTTCCACCATAAAAATCCTTGTCTAGCATTCTCGCTTTTCTTCTTCCTCTCTTTCTCGGTGGGGGTCTGGAACATTTATTTGTGTGTAGCTTCTTTTCCGCTTTCTTTCCTTTGATACATGATCGTGTTAAATTTACTGCTGTATTTTTAAAATTTCTCTTATATGCTTTAGTTTTCATTTTTGTTGTTGATGACACGGATTGTGAAATATTCCACGTATGCTACACACGTCTGCCACAAATCTATTTAGGAGATGCCCGATGAACTACATGAACCAATGCACTTGCAAAAACTCTGCAGCTTTCTGACATTCGGCACCCTTCCAGACGCCTGGGTACACTACGAATATGTTGACGTAAATACCTGGTCTTCTTACTGCGTGCAAATGACGACTAAGGGGAGCATGGCACTGCAGGTCTGCAATACCTTCATCTTGGAGATTTTAAGTTTGTTACAAAACAAAGATCAAACCTAAACTTCGTCCATTTTTGTCCACTGGTCTCCTCTGACCTGTAGTCTCGCACCTTCAGTACTATTCACAATTCGTGTCCGATTTTGTTTACACTTGTCACTGATATTCAAAGTCCCTGTCTGACTTTAACACTCGTCAATGACTATTCAAAGTCCCTGTCTGACTTTGTTTACGCTTGTCACTGACTATTCAAAGTCCCTGCCTGAGTTTGTTTACACTTGTCACAGACTATTCAAAGTCCCTGCCTGATTTTTACACTTGTCACTGACTATTCAAAGTCCCGCCTGACTTTTACACTTGTCACGGACTATTCAAAGTCCCTGACTGACTTTTACACTTGTCACTGACTAATCAAAGTCCCTGCCTGACTTTTACACTTTGGTTTAATCCGACGACTAATTGTCACAAAAGTCCCTGCCTGACTTTCTTTATACTTGTCACGGACTAACAACTGTCTGACTTTCTTTATACTTGTCATGGACTAACAACAGTATAAAGATTCTCGTGATAGATGATGACATAGAATTACATGTTATTCAATTATGTAATCTGTAACTATTTGGGTACAAGATTAAAAAAAAAAGCGGTCGCTTCAAAACAAAAGCTGAAGTACTGGGTTCAATAACCGTGGTACATGTCTAGGTTTACAGATACAGCAAATCTCTTCCGAACAAGTTGTGAAGCATGGGGGTCACTGACTTTCCACTACCTCCAGCTTTACAGATTGCGACTGTCGTCTCCAGGATTTCCAATCACCTGAAGGCTTGTCAGGCTGAGAGGTCTGTATGAGTTGACATCTGCTTCCTGGTGAGGAATTATTGATAAACTTGTCTTCGTCTTTTTCTCTCTTTTCATTAAAGTCCTTTACATTTTTAAAAAAAACCATGGCAAGCAATAAATGATACATGATTAAATGTGTGGGGAGTTTGAGTTTGTATGTGAGGAAAGAGCGTGCTTATGTTTTGTTTTTGTGTGGTGTGTGTGTGTTGTGTTGTGTGTTGTGTGTGTTGTTGTCTGTGTGTGTGTGTGTGTGTGTGTGTGTGTGTGTGTGTGTGTGTGTGTGTGTGTGTGTGTGTGTGGTGTGTGTGTGTGTTGGTGGTGTGAGTGGATGAGTGGAGTGGGTGCGTGGTGTGTGTGGAGAGAGAAGAGATGAGAGAGAGAGAGGATGAGAGAGAGAGAGGAGAGAGAGAGAGAGAGAGAGAGAGAAGAGAAGAGAAGAGAGAAGAGACAGAGAGAAGACGACAGAAGACAGAGAGAGAGAGAGAGAGAGAAGAGAGAGAGAGAAGAAGAGAGAGAGAGAGAGAAGAGAAGAGAGAGAGAGAGAGAGAGAGAGAGAGAGAGAGAGAGAGAGAGAGAGAGAGAGAGAGAGAGAGAGAGAGAGAGAGAGAGAGGGGAGAGAGAGAGAGAGAGAGAGACAGAGACAGAGACAGAGACAGAGACAGAGAGAGCAGGAAGAATAAGATGCAGTTCGGGTTTTTTTATATACATTCCGCACGGAAACAAAATAGACCATTGTTTTGTATTCTTCTTTTAGCTCCAGGATACGAATCAGACATTGATTGTTTCTACTTGCTTCTCTATCGGTTGTCTCTGGTTTATAGTGGAATTACTATATCTATATTTCAGTGTCTTTATTTCTATTATTCATGACGCATTTTCCTGTTTTTCAGTATGCAATCGAGATAATGTAAGAGTGATAAACCGTGCATAAAAATAGAAGTACTACACACGAACTTTTCAGTACCATAACCTCCTCCTTTCACGCTTGGTCGCTAGTTCAGTCGCGCGCGCACACACGCACACATGCACACACACACAACACACACCCACACACACACAACCACACACACACACACACACACACACCAGCGCACTTACACACACACACACACACACACACACACACACACACACGCACGCACGCACGCAGCACGCAGGTATCATTAAGATGCTAACACTATCTGTAGACGGCAAATTTCATGCCCCAGGAGCTAATATTTAGAACGTGAACTTCGTATCTGGGGGATAAAGTTTAACAGGTTTCCCCCTATCAGGTCCAGGCACACATTAATGGTACATACACACGCGTACTCTCACGCGCACATTCAGACACCGACACAGACACACATCACAACACAACACGACACAAATGTATAATATATATATATATATGTATATACATAAAATATATATATATATATATATATAATATTATACATATCTACATTTTATATGTTTTTCCAAAGAACAAAAAACAACCCACAAAACCCCAAATAACCTGAACTCACAAAGAAGCAATCACCAACCAAACCTTAGAGACTGGAACTCAAACCCCAAACCAATCTAAAACACAATCAAAAGCAACAACAAACAAACAAAGGGCAACACAAAACCTAATGCAAACAAGTAATAAAAACAAAACACTGGCAGTTTTTGACAACAACTGACACTGTGTAATTCACATGTATATTCATATGCCTAAAACATAAAAATAATAGCAATGGAAACATCTTTTTCATTTTTCTCTCCACTTCTGATCGTTTTTCTACGCTTCTTTTCCATAACCCCAATTATAATGAGAACTTCCCCAGGCATTCACCCTAGCTCTCTCTCTCTCTCTCTCTCTCTCTCTCTCTCTCTCTCTCTCTCTCTCTCTCTCTCTCTCCTCTCTTTCTCTCTCTCTCTCACACACACACAATTATCCTCGAAATAAAAATAATAAATCACACATACATCACACCAGCACACACACACGCACACACACAAACACATAACACTTATCTAGAATATAAAAATAAATAAACCAACACACGCACAACACACACACAAACACAGAAACACACGCGCACACACATACACACGCACACACACACACACAACACACACACACACACACACACACACACAACACAAAATTCCCCCCCCCCGTCCACACACACACACCCTCACCCTCTTACTCCAGCATGATCCAAGACTCGGGCGTTTTCTGGTTTTCTTCTTCTGGAGTTCTTTCTCTGTTAATTATTTCTTTCCTGTTCTGTTCGAAAAGCCCTTAATTCCTTCAACACACGGGGGAAAAAGTCACTCCTGTGTTTTTACTTATCAGTTCCCCCCCCCACCCCCCTCTCCTGTTTTTGTGCCTGCTCTATCCTCCATAGATTTTTTTTTTTTTTTAAGTTTTGAAAGAAAAATGGCTGCAAGGTATTCTTTCAGCGTGAAATTTGACAGAGAAGACGTAAAATATGAGCCTTGCCCAGCTGGATAGAGTTAAGAACAAAGAAAAATGGAGGATGAACAAACACAAAGTGTTGAAAAGTTGAGTGGGAGGAAAATAGTGGCTAAAATGTGTGTGTGTGTGGTGGTGAGTTGTGTGTGTGTGTGTGTGTGTGGTGTTGTGTGTGTGTGTGTGTGGTGTGTTTTTGTGTGTGTGGTGTGTGTGTGTGTGTGTGGTGAGAGAGAGGAGAGAGAGAGAGAGAGACGAGAGAGAGAGAGTAGAGAGAGAGAGACAGAGTAGAAGACAAGAAGAAGGAAGACAAAGAAGACAGACAGAACAAGACAGAAGGAAACAGTGAGAGAAACAAACAACAAAAAAGCAAATAAAAAAGACAGGAGAGGAATGACAACGAAAGAAACAACAAAAAAGACATGAGAAGCAGACAGCTCAGAAAAACAAGCAAAGACAACGAAAACAAAAGACAGGCACACAGACGATACAACAACATTATGACCAATCAACACATCCACAGTTAGGGACGTCACTGTCAGTCAATGAGGACTACAACACAACTCATGAATAGCCTAAGGGTTTCCACCACAACACCAAACTAATGACCAATAAGGCTTCCAGTTGGTGACTGTCACTGTCTATCAATGGAGGACTCACAGTATTTCCACCACACCATCAATGACCAATAAGTTTTCAAAGTTGGTGACTCATACTGTCTATCAATGAGTCAGGCCAGAAAGAGTTTTTTTTTACTTACTTGTGCAAGCAAAGTACCAAAACCTACATCGAAATGTTCTGCATTGGACTGTTACGTGGAAATAGTAGGTGCAATATTGCCTTTTATCTATAACCAGCTCTTAGGATAGCAACCTGTTCTTTTCATTAACAGAAAATAAAAACATCATTGGAGTCCCCAGGCTGGTTCGGGGCTGTAATGACAACGTTCTGGCGGCTCCTGCGACGGCACTGGAACCATTCATATCGGCGATTTTCTTTCCAAAAGACCATTCCAGCGACGTGGAGAGGGAAGTCTGCTTCACGGGTAACAGCTTGCCCTCCATACTGACTTACCCAGGCTTTACGTTCTAGAGCCTAGAGCGCAACTCCATGGTCTTCGAGACTGACGGATGCCTATCTAAAGTCGAAATGTAGCTGTCTACGTGGCGAAGTATTTCATTTCTACCGCCAACTTTTCATCCAGTGTAGATTCTCAGTGATTCCTTGGTGTCACGAATGAGACACAGAGCATATTCAAGGCACACTGCAGGGTGATTAAGCTGTGGAATGCCCGACAACAGTAACACCAACAACTGCAGCAGCAGCAGCAGTAACAACTACAACATTGTACATTACTGCGAAGTCTGGTCATTCTAGTCAGCAATCAACTTCATCGCATCATCTTCTATGCCGGTGTGGCTCAGAAAATACCAGACATTTGTTGGAAAATTGCTGAACTTTCTTGGAAAGTATTCAGCTTAAAGTCAGGCTCTCCAACAGTATAAATATCTATGTCGCTGCAAATGACAATGTTGTTTTGCAGAGTGTTTTGAGGAAAAGTCATTTTGCTCAACTATCTTTCCAACGAAAAAGACAAAGTAAATATCAGGGGACCCCCATGGCGTCAAGCCAGACTCTAACTTATGTTCTTGTACGGTAAAGGATAACAACAATCTGGATTAGAATGGACACAGTAACCATATACCAATGTTCTTAAGATTTCCAAATGTGCCAGCAACGTCTACATTATCCGAGTCCCCTGTAGGGTTAGCTTAACGAGATAAGATCAGTTTAGTGCGTAACTGAGACAGAATATGACAGAGAGGACGACGGCAAGAGTAGATGAAAAATAAGAGAAAAAGGAGAAAGAAGAAGAAGAGGAAGAAGAAGAAGAAGAAGAAGAAGAAGAAGAAGAAGAAGAAGAAGAAGAGAAGAAGAAGAAGAAGAATTGCAAAGAAGATGAATTGCGAGGAAGAAGAAGAAGAAGAAGAAGAAGAAGAAGAAGAAGAAGAAGAAGAAGAAGAAGAAGAAGAAGAAGAAGAAGAAGAAGAAGAAGAAGAAAAGAAGAATTGCAAAGAAGATGAATTGCGAAGAAAAAGAAGAAGAAGAAGAAGAAGAAGAAGAAGAAGAAGAAGAAGAAGAAGAAGAAGAAGAAGAAGAAGAAGAAGAGAAGAAGAAGAAGAGAAGAAGAAGAAGAATTGGAAGAAAAGAGGAAGAAGAAGAAGAAGAGCAAGCACAAGTTAAACAATTACAAGAAAAAAAGTGGACTAACCAGCACAACAGCAACATCCAAAACAACAATGTAAAACATCAATGCCCCATCCCCCCCTCCCGATAAAAAAACGTTTAAAAAAAGACAACCCCTCCAAAAATTATGAATATACATGATTAGGAGACGACAAGGAGAAACGTGTCGACGATAAAACAGAGCACACACAATATAAAAAAAACAGAGGGAGTAAAACAAACACATTTACAAGAAGTAGAGGAAGAAAAAGACAGAAGGGAGATGAAAAACAAACGAAAAATTAAAACTGTCACAGCTCTTGCAAGAAAAAAAAGATCAAGAAAAAATGAGCTACAAAAACACAGATGTAAGGAGAGAACCAAAACAAAATGAAGGGTAGAGGCAACTACACAATTGTGTTATAAATACAAATATAAAAATCAACAACACGATTCATTGAAAATCTATTCTCGTACTTGAAAACTAATTCATAATAAGCAAATTATCCCAAAACCAGATTTGACATAAGGTAATGAAAAAAAGCCCCAAAATACATTCCCGATGTATCAATTTTAATTGAGACATTGCCAAAAAAGAAAAGAAAAGCAAATCTTCACTTAAAACAACATCTAAAAGCAAGGAAGAAGCTAAATAAAGAAGAAGAAGAAGAGGAAGAGGAGAAGAAAAAGAAGGACAAAGTGAGGAAAATGTTAGGGAGAAAAGAAGAAAGAGAAGACGAAGGAGGAGCAAAAGGAGAAAGTAGAGAAAGTTTATTTCATTTATTCATACTTTTATATCGAGGATACTGGAATAAGCAGTCATGTTTTTTTATATCCAGTCCCCGTGTGTATGCAGTTTTGTCAATTTTGAGAAACGCAGAAAGAGTATGCTGAAGAGGGTATTGAGCTTAAAAAAATCATACTGCGAGAGAAGAGTGTGAAATGGACGAAAAAAAACAACAACAGAAAAAAGTTTTCAAATAAAAGTATAATCCTACAATCTTTTTAGGGGAAGGGGTGGCGGTTGGCCAATGAAGACAGACATATGGAACAGCCACTAAAAGAAAAAGAAACAAGAAAAACTATCAGCAAAAAAGTAAAGTGATCTTCGATCTGCATGCAGCCAATGCTTTAGCAAAATTGATTCTGTGTCGGTTGTAGAGCCCCTTCAAATTTTGCAGCAGCTTTATTTAAAAAAGAAATGATCATGATGACGAGATGACACCAATGTTATTTCACTTTTTCGGAAAACAAATAAACGAACAAATTAATTTAAAAAAAAGAAAAAGACATACATACACACACACATACATACATACATACATACATACATACATACATACATACATACATACATACATACATACATACATACATACATACATACAGACAGACAGACATACAGACATATATATATATATATATATATATATATATATATATATATATATATACAGGTAAGTAGGTAGGTAGGTAGGTAGGTAGGTAGGTAGGTACACATATAGATAAATAGATAGAAAGGTAGATAGATAAATAGATAGATAAATAGACAGACGAATAGATAGATAAACAGATAGATAGACAGAAAGGATATAAATAGATAGAAACACAGATAGATAGATAGATAGATAGATAGATAGATAAATAAATAGATACATTGATTGATAGATAGATACATAGACAGACAGATGGAAAGGTAGATAGAGAGATGGATGGATAGATAGAAAGATAAATAGATAAATAGATTGGTATATAGATAGACAAATATATATACAGATGAATAGAGAGATAGATGAATACAAAGATAGATGGAAAGATATATAAATATATGAATAAACCGAGAGATACATAACTAGATAAATAGACAGAGATACATAGATAAATCTGTAGATTATAGACAATTATTAGACAAATCGATCGATAGATACACAGATAGATACATAGTTGGATACATAGATAGATACATATCTATCTATCTATATATCTATACACAGATAGACACATGGATAGATATGCATGCAGACAACAAAAAACAAGAAGACGAGCAGGATAAGACATTTTCAGAATTTGTTCTGGTGTAATAAAAATTATAATTTGCCTTTACAGATACTTGTCTTACAAATTTTTTTTTCATATGAATCTATCGTATAATGAAATGAACACACAGACACTTAGACACACTGACACACTGACATACACACACACACACACACACACACACACACACACACACACACACACACACACACACACACACACACACACACACACACACACAAAGACACACAGACAGACAGACAGACACACACACACACACATACTCTCTCTATTTCTCTCCCTTCTCTTTCTCTCACTCTCACTTCTCTTTCTCCCTCTTTCTCCCTCTCTTTCTCTCACACACACACACGCACACACATAAACACAGAGACATACAGACACAGAGATAGAGACACACAGACAGACAGACACACTCTCCCCCACACACGTATACACCCACACACACGCAAGCGAGCGCACACGAGCCACGTCCGACGGCGCAAAGATTTAAGAGGAGAGGTAGTCACTAGATAAGAGCAAAAATAACTCGGAAGAGTTTAAACTTTATCATCTCATGTAAACAGCTAAAGAAACAAACAAAAAACAAAATAAAAACAAATAAAAACATATCTTTTATTCACACACGCACGCACGCACGCACACACACACACACACACACACACACACACACACACACACACACACACACACACACACACACACACGAGCGCGCGCGCACACACACATACACACACAGTTCCACACATACACACAAACACACACAGACACAGACACATACACACACACGCGCGCGCACACACACACACACACACACACACACTCTCTCTCTCTATCTTTCTCTCTATCTTTCTCTCTCTGTCTGTCTCTCTGTCTGCCTGTTTGTCTGCCTGTCTGTCTGTCTGTCTGTCTGTCTGTCTGTCTGTCTGTCTGTCTGTCTGTCTGTCTGTCTGTCTGTCTGTCTGTCTGTCTGTCTGTCTGTCTCTCTCTCTCTCTCTCTCTCTCTCTCTCTCTCTCTCTCTCTCTCTCTCTCTCTCTCTCTCTCTCTCTCTCTCTCTCTCTCTCTCTCCCCAAACGCTCAACTAACTTACCAATCACGAAATTGAAGAACCAAAACAAATCTCAAGGAGCAAAGGAATAAGGTCACAAAATAAACCATTCTCATTTTTCTTTATGATATAGCTATTTATTTCTTCTTTTATTAGCTTACTGTCTTCCATTAAAAAAAAATCTACTAAAGATGACCTTGTGGGGCAATGCAAGATTTTTTCGCGCACGTGCGTGTGTGTATGTGTGTCTGTGCGTGTGTGTGCGTGTGTGTATGTGTGTATATATTGTGTGTGTGCGTTAGTTAGTTAGTTAGTTCTTCAGTTTAACGTCCTTCCACTAAATAGTGATATCAGACGGGAAAGTGTATATGAGTGAGTGAGTGTGTGTATGGAGGGGAGGGGGGAGAGGAGGGGGCTGGGTGGGTTGGGATGGCACATAGCTAATGTGTGTGTGTGTGTGTGTGTGTGTGCGTGTATGTGTGTATGTGTGTGTGTCTGTGTGTGTATGTATGTATGTGTGTGTGTGTGTGTGTGTGTGTGTGTGTGTGTGCCTGCGTGTGTCTGTATGCGTGCTTATGTGCGTGCGTGCATGTGTGTGTGGGATGAGGGGTGGTTCGATTTCTTCGAATATTACTTCCTCTGGGCAGGATTACAGCCATAACCATTTTCTCTTTTCTTCAGCAAGAAGAGTGATAAAGCTCTAGGAGATAGCCACTGTATTATGAGAAGCAGCCTCTTTCCACAGTGTACTCCATGGCAGAGTATTCGTCTTTCCAGTAGCAGAATAATGAAACAGGCTGGGTCTGACTTGCCAGGCGCTTAACAGCAGCGCAACGCATTTTAACTCCTATGACAGCCAATAGTTGCTGTTTGAGCGTTCGACGACGACGACGACGACGAAGAAGAAGAACACCAAGTATTGGTAAACGCAATGCATACAAAATATGTTTCTGGATTAAATGTTAATTTCGATGATGGATACAGAGCTTTTTTTTCATTATACTTGAGCTGTTGAACTGATGGTTTGTGCCTTTAAATGGTACGATAATGATTCCTAGAATCAAAGGAGGTCTGTAAAGAAAAATATAATAGATTGCTTTCAATACAATTTGATTGATAATGTGATAAAATTCTATAATGTAACGAAAGACCTTTTCACAGTACCGAAAATAATGACACTGTTTTCTGTGTTCAAATATATCTAATTTTCACACTGCTCATACATTGTTTACAATTATCATACATGCTTAAAAAATGTCCCATTTCCCACCTTATAGATAGCTAAAAGCTATTGACAGAAAAAGGTTTCTGAAAGTCGGCCTCTTGGTG
>CM060334.1:4891060-4896060 GCA_030674155.1 Stramonita haemastoma
CTTTTTCATATCTGTGGTCTCCACCAATCCTGCATCCAGACATGATTTTTGTCAATGCCGTCGGCACTGATGGTTTTCAGGAAAATAAAAGTTTGACTCCAGTAAGACTTCTATAAGTTGTAAAACAGACCATTTTCAGTCACGGCAGATTTTGTGAAGAAATTCGGGCTTTTCACTCTGGGGAGAGCGTGTCGCCACAACATCAGCGCCACTGTTTTCTTTTCCATGTCTGCATGTGACTTTGGTTTATTTGCACAAGACAGGACTTTCTATAGAACTTTGCTAGATTCAACTCTCTTCTTGCTGTGAGATGTTTTTAGTTCTAGCGTGCACTAAAAGTGCACTGCAAATGGGTCCTTGGGTTACCATCTTATCTTGAATCAAAGCTAGCACCCAGACCCCTACTCAAGGTTTAATGGGTGGGGATACAAAATAAAGTTTAGCCTCAACTGGCTATTCTGTCATTTTCTACACTTTTTTCTGCCGTACAAATTGCACCTACACATCGATCAAAATTTACCAATTGAGCATTTAGAAGAAAAGTTCTTCCTTTACACTTTTTTTCCTTGTTTTCTTTACTGTTTTTCTCTCCGTATTTGTTTTTCTTTTTTTTTCTCCAAAATATTGCTTGTGCTTTGGTGTTTATGCTTATTCCCTGTTAGAGGGTGGATGAAAAAAGTCGTTGTACTGAATCTACTACCCTCTGTAAATAAAATATCGTATTTCGTACTTCGTGTCATGACAGTGCAATCATTTTACACATTTTCACTTCATCCTGTCTTTCCCTTTCTCAGTTTAAAACACACATTACGCAGAATGCAGTCTCCTCTCAGTAGTCTGTCTGCTATCTTGTTAACAGTTGTAATAATAATAATAATAATAATAATAATAATAATAATAATAATAATAATAATAATAATAATAATAATGATAATAATAATAATAATAATAATAATAATAATAATAATAATAATAATAATAATAATAATAATAATAATAATAATATTGTTTATAGCCCTACCAACCACAAAAGCCATATCTTGGCTGTCACCTCATTCATTTTCAGTGGTTCCAGTAACTTACAACTTCAGGTACAAAACCAACACTTCCTAATACTTTCAAATATCTAACACCGTCCATCTGAAGAAAAAACTACAACATTAAATGACACAATACCTAGCTTACTTCATTCCTTAAGGCAAATATACCAGACTGTGCTGATGACACCAGCCTGTCTGATTAATTCATCATCCCTAGATTACAAAAAAAACTTAGAAAGGATAACGAACACAAAGTACACAAATACACATAAAAAGTGCCACACGAGCAAATACCACTGCAGAATGGACATCCTGTGCCTATCCCAGTGTCTAGGTCTCACTACCTGGTCACCAGAACAAAAAAAAAAAACACAGGCAGAGTGCCATATAATGAAAACAGAAAATTGTTTGAAAGAGTTGCTTGAAAAAAGGCAGGACAGTGGACTAGGAAAGCAGAAAATAAGCACAAGAAATTATAGAAAGATACGGAGAAAGACAGAAACAAAGAGAGAGATAGAAAAGTGGAAATGTCTAGCACAGAATTTCCAAAAGGTGGCGATGCTATTTATATTGAAAGAGCCCCTGACATCCCCTTGGGGGGTTGCTAACAGGTGTATCAGATCCGCAGTGCAGGCAGCAACACAAATAGTCAGGTATCAGACCCATTTCTACAATCCCCCTCCAGAAAAAGAAAGACCTCTGATCACTATGTATACAGCAGTCTGGGAGCACCAAGACGAATGACTGTTGGCATAGGGTAGATAGTTGGAGGATATCGTTCTATTCCTGTGGTCTGAAACTAGCTACTGGGTTCTGATAGTATGCTGTTCGCTTCATTTAGAAAATACACAATAAGTCTGCTTTTACATGCATATGGGCATGCAAACTTTCGCGTATATATATATATATATATATATATATATATATATATATATATATATATATATATATATATATATATATATATAAATTATATATACATATATATATATATATATATATATATATAATATACACACACATACACACACATACATAATTATATGTATACCCACACACGCACTCAAATACGCATACCACCTCCCCCCCACCCCGACACACACACACACACACACACACACACACACACACACACACACACACACACACACACACACTACAAAGGCATGATAGAGAGAGAGAGAGAGAGAGAGAGAGAGAGAGAGAGAGAGAGAGAGAGAGAGAGAGAGAGAGAGAGAGACAGAGAGACAGAGAGACAGAGAGACAGAGAGACAGAGAGAGACAGAGACAGAGACAGAGAGAGACAGAGACAGAGAGACAGAGACAGAGAGACAGAGACAGAGAGACAGAGAGACAGAGACAGAGAGAGACAGAGAGAGACAGACAGACAGACAGATAGACAGAGACAGGGAGACAGTCAGAGAAACAGGCATACAGTCAGAGACAGAGACAGAAAGACAGAGTTTCAGAGAAACAGAGAGAGAGAGAGAGAGAGAGAGAGAGAGAGAGAGAGAGAGAGAGAGAGAGAGAGAGAGAGAGAGAGAGTCAGACAGACAGACAGACAGAGACAGAGACAGAGAGAGACAGAGAGAGAGAGAGACAGAGACAGAGAGAGACAGAGAGAGACAGAGACAGAGAGAGACAGAGACAGAGAGAGACAGAGAGAAAGGTAGAGACAAAGTTCAGTGACTACATGGTTGGGCAACTGTTCCTACACAGATCTTCCCCATTCCCAGCAGACAGCCCCTTCCTGCCCCCATTTTCAGCCACCCTCCATCATCATCACTGTGCTGTTATCCACCTGTTGTCTCCCTTGACCTCATCGGCATGTGACGCCCTCTAGGGGAGAAGCAAAGGGCGAGCACTAGCAAAGGCCAAGCAACAGCTTGACATTGTTGTCACATTTCCTTCTGTTTCCCTGTATCATTTTTGCGCATTCCTACCACCACGTGTGAACGAATCAACAGAAACAAACCCCACTTTTTGTGGAAGACGAAACTAACCCCTGGGTGAAATACTCATGTAAATTTGAACAAAACTGGTCGTTTGGAATCTCGTACCCTTTCAGTCCTTTTTCATCAACAAGCTTCCTAACCTCAATACGCATGCGCGGGGGTCAGCACTGTAGTTAATAAAGCAACCTTCATTTGATGATTATTTCCAAATTCCTCATGACTACGTGGTATTGCTGTTTGTCCTCAATCCCCAAAATAAGTACACAGTGCATACTATTTTCATACATGAACAAGTCTGTGAAAAAATGAGCAAAACAATCTTGTACGTAGCACTCCATAAAACCATTGATTGACCTGGTTGCTAAAGCTGGAGTGTAGCCAAATCCCTGCCCTGCCCTATCTCGCCAGGTCCAGTAGGTAGGTGAGAGAAAGACAGAAGGCACAGTACCAGCTTTCTGCTTGTAGGCTTACTTACTCAAGTGAACGCTTGCAAGCGAATTCGATATCTGTCCCTTTCCCCCTCCCAATGTACTCACTGGTGGTCTCCTGAGGATGTTCGGTACGTTGCACCTCTAATATCCGTGATAAACTGGAGGTCGTGCGCTTCTGACACAGCACTGGGATGCCATGATAACACATTTTACAGGAACCAGCATCGTCTGGGAGACTGCGTGGAATCTTGGTTGGCCTCACATATGTGTCGGCTATTCCCGTTCTTGCTAGGTACATTTTACCTGATCGAGTTTCCCTGTAGTTTTTAAAACCCTTTTTGGACAAATGTGCGTGTGTCTGAATTCATATTACACACATCCATGCTAGTACAAACACACACGCGCGCACACACAAACACACACAAAACACACACGTGCGCGAACGCACACACTCACAAACATATACGCACGCACGCACACCTACACCCACACCCACAAAATTGCTTTTGTAGCTAACAACCATAACTGGAGTACAGTTTCACCAAACTAAGACCTACTTAATCAACCGCCAGTGGTCTTCTCAGCAGGAGGCCAGGGGCAGTAGCCCTGTACTTTACCGCTCTTTGGGGCTCCGTGTGTGGCACTGAATGGCGTGCTTGTCATGTAAATAACTAGACCAAGGGCCAGGTTATATCATAAACCATTGGTTTTGCCACCCTCTCTCTCAGTGTCTGTCTCTCTGTCTCTCTCTTACCTAATTCAGGGCAAGGGCCCGATGAAAAAAAGTATATGAATACTTACTCTGTAACCTTTTGAAAATTAAAGATTACTCATTCATTCATTCTCTCTGTATCTGCCTCTCTGTATGTTTCTGTCTGTCTGTCTCCGTCCGTCCGTCCGTCCGTCTCTCTCTCTCTCTCTCTCTCTCTCTCTCTCTCTCTCTCTCTCTCTCTCTCCTCTCTCTCTCTCTCTCTCTCTGAGTCAAAGAAGGCGAAAAAAAGGCAAAACTAAGATTTGTTAAAGCTAAGGCTATGTTTACAAGCATTTTGTGGAGCCAGGGAACACAATCATGATCTGCACAGCCTTTACACCCTTTCTCATGCATCCCCTGTCTGGAAGCAAGGAAAGGTTTGATTCATATCGAAAACTAGGAATAGAGAATCAGCATTAAATTAATCAACGTTTACGACTGTTGTCTTTGTTTGTATGGCATAAACAATTTGCAGATTACGTAAGCGGTCACCCTGTTCCTTGTTTCAGAAAAAAAAAACATCTCCATAGTACACTTGCCAATACTGCAACTGCGAGGAAAGCTTACACAGAAGACGAGCCCTTAGTCTATACACTGCATGAGAGTGAAATGATTTGTGCATTAAACCTCATTCGTCCTCATCTTTTTCTTTCTTCTTTGTACGTTAATCAAATGCCATCTATACAGCTGTTATCAGATCACCAGTGCAGAGAAATGCCCTACAGATCAGGACTGTCTCCTCTCTTCTCATCATGAGTTCCTTTGGTTATCTTATATGTTGTCTCTAAACACAAAGATTCGTGTAATCAGGATATTGTAGAAT
>CM060334.1:4901060-4918560 GCA_030674155.1 Stramonita haemastoma
GTCCCTGGTAAAATTACTCAGAAAAAAGCCACTTTGATGGGGAAACAAAATACAATTGTAGGCAGGAAAAAGAAAAAAAAATGGTAGGCGCTGCACTTGTAGCGACGCGCTCTCCCCGGGAAGAGCAGCCCGAATTTCACGCAGAGAAATCTGCTGTGACATAGTCGTATATAATGCGTTATATAATGTTCTTTCCATCTTACTCGGAAGGGAAACTAAAACAACACACACACACACACACACACACACACACACACACACACACACACACACACACACACACAGAGCACGCACACGCACACACCACACACAAGACACACACAGACCACAGACACACACACACACACACACAACAACACACACACACACACACACCACACACACTTTCCTCTCTCTTTCCCCCTCCCCCATCTCTGATAATCAAAACCTAAACACCAGTCACTTTCCCTCCTTAGTTTTTTAAAAGTTTCACTCCTGAAACTGTTTGCGGCTTTTGAAAAGTATGGTAATCCTGAGAGTGCTACACCTCCTGAGAGAAACCCCGTGTGGAAAACTCATCCTCTATCAGGAGACTCAAGTTGCATGCCACCCCTATCCCCATCAAGGCAAGCACGTCAACTCTTCACCTGATCACACCACCTTCTTTTGATGGACATGAACAGAAACAGCTTGCTTGAAGAGGACAGCAAAAGTAGTGACAGGCAGAAAACTGACTCCAGCAGTGTCCATGTAGGCTGCAGCAATGGTCAGGAGGTCAGCTAGGTGCCTTTTCCCTGCCTGGCAGACATGGTCAATCAGTGTCCGCTTTCTCCCTCCCAACACTTTATGTAGGCCATCCGGGTCGGGTGTCTTCACTTCAGTCTCTGGTGTGTTTTTGGCGAAGCGGATACCTTTTGCTTGCAGTGCGCTGCAGCGTGGAGGAAAAAGAATACCCTTCAAGGATTCATCCCGCCCTTTAAACGTCACGGCATCTTCGGATACCTTCCAAAGTTTGGATGCGTGTAGAAACATGTTGACAATGAAGAAATCGAGGTCAATTTCAGACTGAGTCTGCATTTCCTCTCTCTCAGCTGACGGCCTTGTAGTGAACCCAGACGCATGCAGATTGTACACGAGAGTGCAGTTGGTTAAGGGTTAAAACTCTGAGCTGTTTGATCCTACAAACTTAACAAAAAACTAAACAAAACAGGTCGTGGTCCTTAAAGCATGCAAACACTAAACCTCAAATGCTAAATCTCTTAGGGAAGGACAAGATCACAATTTTTAACATGTGATAGGAAAGTATATCCCTCGTGCAGTAGTCTCCCATTTTCTTTGCCCACGTTATGCCCACAAATGTCAGCTTCCCTGGGTATTTCTCCTACATACAGTATCAACTTCTTCATTCCAGTGCCCAGGGCACTGAAGACCTTAAAGACACGAGTTGCGTTCAATCTGTCTCGCTATTAATGGAACATGACTACGAGTGCCAAGGCTCCCCAGGAAACCATAAGTCTCTGTAACTAGATCAGCCCTACCAAGTAACTCCACCCCATGATAATTTCTCGTGACAGGAGTCAGAAGCGCTGGGTATGTCTATGCGGGGATACATCAAGGTAGCGCGCCAGGAAAGCTGGATGGTTTGTTAATAATATACGATAATCTGTGTCACCTTCCATTGGCGCTGTTCTCAAGATGCTGTCCATACAATCATCCCTAAAGGTCAGGAGTCTGATCCTTCAAGCATTTTCAAATGACAAAGTTTGGAATGTCAGCAGTTTGAAATAACAAAGGATGCTGACATTAACAACAGATTTTTTTTTTCTTCTGTTTCTTCTCTTTCTCTTCCTCCATTCGCTCTTTTGAACATAGGTAAATATCGGGGACGGGATAACTCAGTGGTCAGAGCACTCGATTTCCTCCAGCCAATGTTAAGCAGCATCGAGCATGAATACCAAGTGGATTGTTAACTGTTTGCGCGCCTTGGCTTCAGTACAGTCCTTCAGTTCACCCAGCTGTAAATGGGTACCTGCCCTCTTTAGGATCAGGGAAGGTAAAGCAGCGAGGGAGAGAGATGGGCGCCGCCCTCAATATGCTGGCCCCTAGAGAAGCTGAGGTCTCTGATGCCTTGCTGCCGTACGACCACACAGGTTCTGGGACACCTTTACTTTTTAACTTTTACTTTATCTAAAATAACCCCTGGAAATGATATTTTAGAAGCTAAAAGAAAACCTTAATCTAAAAAGGTGAAAAGCATGCTGAATTTTGTTTTTTTCCAAATTGTGTCTCTGGATGAAAATTATCCTCTATACATTATGATACCAGATCACCGAATTGCATGTTGATATTAAAGCAATGATAGACTTTATAGAGAGATTAAAAAAAAAATTCGAGGATAATAGAATAAACAGTCACGTGCTTTTTTACATCCAGTCCCCGTGCGCATGCAGGTTTGTCAGTTTTCTCATCCGTCCCCACCGGCACACGATGGCCTACTCTTTCGAAAAGCGGAACGGGTTTTAACGTGTGCACAAGATGTTCTGCGTACATTCGCACACAGGACCTCAGTTTATAGCGACTTGAGGAGAGAGAGAGAGAGAGAGAGAGAGAGAGAGAGAGGAGAGAGAGAGAGAGAGAGAGAGAGAGAGAGAGAGAGAGAGAGAGAGAGAGACGAGAGAAGACAGACAGAAGAGAGACAGACAGACAGACAGACAGACAGACAGAGAGAGAGACAGACAGACAGACAGAGAGAGAGACAGACAGACAGACGAGACAGACAGACAGACAGAGACAGACAGACAGACAGACAGAGACAGGCACAGAGATAGACACAGAGACAGAGAGACAGACAGAGACAGAAGACAGACAGAAAGACAGACAGGTAGAAAAGAGACATAGACACGACAGACAGGAAACCGACAGACAGACAGTGAGATATAGATAGAGGAGAGTCCTTTTCTTGTCCAAACCTGTGTCAGGCATAAAACACACACAGCTCCCAAACCATTCACCCCCAACTACCAGTAAATCGCCAATCCATCTTCCCTTCACCCCATCCTCCCCCCTCCCTCCCTCCCCACATGCTGCCAGCGGCCAGAAAAAAAAGAAGAAAGAACGGTAAGTCCTGTTAGTGGGGATCAAGAGTTATCTCTCTTTCATACCCAGAAATCCGGAGCGACACGTCAAGCAGCAGAGGTACCAGGCATCTGTCTATGTATCTATCTGTCTGTCTGTGTATCTGTGTGTCTGTCTGTGTATCTGTCTGTGTATCTGTCTGTGTGTCTGTCTATCCGTCTATCTGGTTGTGTATCTGTGTATCTGTCTGTGTATCTGTCTATCTGTCTGTGTATCTATCTGTCTGTCTGTGTATCTGTGTATTGTGTATCTGTCTGTGTGTCTATCTGTGTGTCCTGTCTGTGTACTGTGTATCTTCTGTGTATCTGTTATCTGTCTGTGATCTGTGTATCTGTCTGTGTGTCTGTCTGTCTGTGTATCTGTCTGTGTATCTGTGTCTTTATGTCTGTCTGTCTATCTGTCTGTGTATCTATGTATCTGCCTGTGTTATTGTCTATTCGTGCTGCTAGGCCATTGTCAGTCAGGATAGCCAGTATGTTCCCTACAGTGACCTAAAGCACCCAACAAGTCTCCAGTGTCCATCGTCTGATACATACATCCTACTTTTTCTGATAACACACACTCACACATAACTGCAACGCGCGCGTGTGCGTACACACACCGCACACGCGCGCACACACACACACATCACGATGAGGTGCGCGCGCGGGCGCGCACACACACCACATCATACACACAAAAGTCTTTCGATGATGGAGATTATAAACCGAGGCCCCGTGTGCAACGCACGCAGAACATTTTGAGCACGCATTAAATCCTGTTCCGCTTTTCGTAGGAGAAGGCCATTGTGTGCCGGTGGGAACAGATGACAATATTACACAATGCATACACACGGGGACTGGATGAAAAAGCACATTTATTATTATTCATTAAAAAATCATCGATAACACAAACAAACAAATAAAAACACTAAACACACACCAAAACAAAACACACACACACACACACCACACACACACCACACACCAACACACCACACACACACACACACACACACACACACACACACACACACACACACACTAAAAACACAAACAAAAACCACCCGTACCCATTTCTATCCAACACTGCATGCAACATACATGCAAAAATTGGAGAAAAAAAATAGGCAAACGTACAACATTGCTAAACATGCACACGCCATCTTGATATGTGTGAATTCTCTCAGCATGTTGACGTAAACAGACAGAAACATCATTCTCCTTTCCTCTTTTTTCTTTCTTCTTCTTCTTCTTCTTCTTCTTCTTCTTCTTCTTCTTCTTCTTCTTCTTCTTCTTCTTCTTCTTCTTCTCTCTCTTCCTCCTCCTCCTCCTCCTCCTCCTCCCTCCTCCTCCTCCTCCTCCTCCTCCCTCCTCCTCTCCTCTCCTTCTTCTTCTTCTTCTTCTTCTCTTCTTCTTCTTCTTCTTCTTCTTTTCTTCTCTCTTCTTCTCTCTTCTTCCTCTCCTCCTCCTCAGCACCTCTCCCCTTCTTCTTCATTCTTCTTCTTGCTTCTTCTTCTTCTATCTTCTTCTTCTTCTTCTTTCAATTTCTTCAAAGCTTCTTTTCTTCAAATTCTTCTTCTTCTTCGTTTGTTGTTTTGTTGTTGTGTTGTTGTGTTGTTATTGTTCATCTCACTTCACGTCTAACAACAAGCACACTAGGACAGCACTGTCCAGGGCAAGAGGGTTATCTCTTCACGTTCTTCGAACCTGTAGAGACATGAGTGCAGGGTACAAGTGTAGGCAAGTCACGTGTTACCGTCAATGTGATCTTGTCAGGAGTTTTAAGGTCTTTTTTGTCCTCTACTTCTATCCTCTTGGTTCACAGCACTTTATGACACACGGAAAAAAATACTCGGTAATTATATCACACAAAACGCGCCCAAAACTTTCCCCCCATTCATTAGACCATGAGTGGTAGTCTGGGTGCTTTACCTTTCGGGTGTGACGATAAATCGAGGTCCCGTGTGTTACACATAATTATTTAGCGCACGTAAAAGAACCCACGGCAACAAGAGAGTTGTCTCGGCAAATTTGCAAAAAAGCCACTCTGAAGGGAAACAAAATACAGTTGCAGATAGCAAAGAAAAAAATGGGTAGCGCTGCTCTGTGGCGACGGGGGAGAGCAGCCCAAATTTCACGCAGAGAAATCTGCTGTGACTTCAAGTGGTGTACAAAAAAAATGTAAGAAATGATCAAGGCAGGGGGTGAGTGGTTAGACACACTGCTTTCGTGATCTGACGCCCGGGATCGGAACACCATATAGCTGCATTTTAACAGAATTTCCCTGGATTTATAACATACTGACTTCACTCCACCAGAAGTTTTCAGATGGGATATTTCCCGAAGCCTAGTATAGCGAACACACAGAAAACATCTTGCGCGCACGTTAAAAACCTGTTCCGCCATTGAAAAGAGTAGGCAATTTTGTTGCCAGAAGTAATGGATGACTAAATCAAAAGAAAAAACAAAAACCCCAACAACACCGCATGCACACTGGTGTCGTGTGCAAACATCACCCGAAGTCTGAAAGCCGCTACCTTCATGGGGTGTAAAAACGGTCGCATACGCAAAATCTCACCACTGGTGAACCTCGGAGCTGTAGCCGAGGAATGAACAGAAATGAAGACAAACCAAAGACAGCTCCCACCTTTTCCCCAAAAAAAGGAAAAAAAGAAAATCAGTTGATTTAGAATGAAGAACTCGACTTGCAGCTTCAAGGGGATTCTTTTATTTCTCATAGTAATTATGTCATTATTTATCAATTATTATTTATATATTATTATTATTATTATTATTATTATTATTATTATTATATATACTTACTACTATATACTACTACTACTATTATACTATTATTATTACTACTACTACTACTATATTATATACATTATTATCATTATTTCGAGCAAAATTGGAATCAGCACTCGTGCTGTTTTACATCCAGTCTCCGTGTGTATGCAGTTTTATAAATTTTGTCATCCGTTAACACCGGCTCACAATGGCATACTCTTTGGAAAAACGAAACAGGTTTTAAAGTGTGCGCAAGATGTTCTGTCATTACCCCTCCAGCCCCTTCCCCTCCGTACCTAAAACCCCCTCCAAAGAAAACAAACAAAAAACCCCAAACAACAAAACCAACCAACCAACAACCAACCAACCTTCCCCCACCCCCAGAAAAAAAAACTCCACCACAACAAAACACCACAAAAACATCCATACCCAACATACAAACAAACACATAGAGGCGAAACTGTGTTTGATACAGTGTGATACCTGAAGCTGTGGAATGCAGTGTAGTCAGAGAACGTTCCCACAAATGACAAAACGCAGCTAGTCTCAACAAAGACAATGATTTACAACTTTCAACAATTATGACTAAATACAAGGGATGGTGACATTTTAGAATCATGAGGAAGCGCAACGAACAAAGCTGTAAAATTACACTAAAAAATTCAAGCTTATAAAACAGCTATGAATATAGAGAACTTTAGAATGACGAGGTCATAAAGCCACTGACAATGAAAGGAGTCCTGGGGAGATTTCCGATGATATGATCATTGACATTACACCCCCAGACAGCAATCCAGTGTTGTAAGAATGACGTTATTTTTAGAACCTTTTAACATCTGCCTCAATAAACAGAGCTTTCCACGCCGCGTCACCCGGCTAAAATCCATCACAAAAAAGCACTCAACGGCCAACAAGCGCTTGGATAAAACCGTCTATTGTTTAAGCCAGGGTTGTCGTGTTTGTAACAATGATAAACAAGGATCCCGTCACTGATACCACAATTCCATGTTATTAGGATGCAGTTCTACTCTGCTCAACCACCCCAGTCAAAAAACAAAACAAACCCAACCCCCCCCCCCCCCCCCCCCCCCAAAACAAAACCCACAAGAAACGTTTACCAACGTGCTGCTCCATACGGGAAATCTGCACTCTAGTTCACTGCAAAAGGTCAATGATTTCTTTTGCAGGATGCTATATTTTTTCTATTACGCAAACACATTTCCATTGCTTGACAGACTTTTTTGTTGTTGTTGAGCATTCTCCACTTTGGCGCTATGGAGGCACACGGAATAAACACCCCATCTCCCTCACCCACCTGGTAACCCATGAGAGAGAGAGAGAGAGAGAGAGAGAGAGAGAGAGAGGAGAGAGAGAGAGAGAGAGAGAGAGGAGAGAGAGAGAGAGAAAGAGAGAAGTACACACTGGATAAGGAGGCTGCTTGTATGACTGTTTTAAATATTAGCCGACAGAGAACACGATGAGCAGACACAACAGCGAATAGTGGACAAGCCCGAGTGAAGCGACATACTACGGAAAGCTGAGGACCGCGGGAGTAGTGGAGGAGGAAGCTGGCTGCAAAATCTCCAGTGGTGCCCTATCGGTTTATTAGACTACTATGGGAAAGGTGAAGGTGAAGGTGAAATACTTCGCCACAGTCATAAGGAGTCCTGTTCTGACTTAAGGCATGTTGTTTTTGAAAAAGCCATGAGAGATTTTGCAAATAGCCTAAACTTTTCATCAAACGCAGAACGACCTTCCAATACAGCTTTGATAATGCCTGTAGATGGTATTCTTTTTTGAACCCATATCTTCAGCATGTGCTGTGTACACAAAGCCGACCTACATGGAGGAAATTGGCAAAAAGCGCTTCAGGGCTGTAACTTGTAACTTTCAACGAAAACAAGGGAGAAGAAGAAAGGAGACACACTCCACTATTTAGATCATTATTATACGTACACGTTACAAAACAACCCAATTCAGGAAGCTGATATCACTACAACAGTTGACATCCTTATTGACCTGTCCATTTTCTTAACGAACAAAGTCTTTCTCGGAAAGACATCAAGGCCCTAAGGACACCATCGACAACTGTACAGCCATTTCCCCTGCCAGTCTCCATTCATTCTGCTTCTGCCCTGCAGCTGTTTTCTCCTTTAGCCATGTACATGAGAGGGCATTAATTTTTCTCTAGGTATAGAATGATCAAGGTGATTGCCTTGCTCCATTGTTTTTCTCTGTTGAAATATTTCTCCTACAAGCTTTCTTTGAAATAACACCACCAGCCCATTTACAGTGAAGTGTTTGGTGTGTGTGTGTGTGTGTGTGTGTGTGTGTGTGTGTGTGTGTGTGTGTGTGTGTGTGTGTGTGTGTGTGTGTGTGAGTGTGTGAGAGAGAGAGAGAGAGAGAGAGAGAGAGAGAGAGAGAGAGAGAGAGAGAGAGAGAGCGAGAAGAAGAGAGACAGACAGACAGACAGACAGACAGACAGACAGAAGACAGACAGACAGACAGACAGACAGAAAAGACAGAGAGGAGGGGGAGGAGACAGAGAGGGAGGGAAGTCAAGAGAAATAACAACATAAACAGAATTAGCAGCGAAACAAAGGTCAAAAAACAACTTTTTTACTCTTAGCAAAATGTCACTCTTGAATAAAAACAAACTAAGGTGAATCTAGATTTCTTCTCTGTCTCTCTGTCTCTGTCTCGCACACATGTATCTAGCTTATATATTATATAGACAACACACACAATATAATATATATATATATATATGATATGATATATGACATTATGTAATATGATATATGATAGAGACAAGCATGTACACAAACCCACACTGCGTACTTAAGAGAAACCAGATTCCAAAACTTTCTTTGAAGTAGTCATTAAACCTTCTTTGACATAATATGTAAAACATCATAGCATAAATATGTCATACACAATTAGGTCAAAGTGTTTTACCATCCAAACACTGGCACAAAATTTCAAAAATGTTCCTTTTCCAAAAATATTAACTCTCTTCCGATGCTAAACCAGCGCTGTCTGTCGTTAACCAATTTTCTTACTGGTTTTCCGGAAAACCCTCTAACGCTTAAATGAATTAGTTAACGAAAATGATTTAGGTCATCAGCAATTACTTAGGTCATCAAAAATGATATAGGTCATCAGCGATTCATTAGGTCGTCAACAATGAACTAGGCTACAAAAAATGATGCCAATGCGTATTTCTATAATCAAGTTCTGCTGCGAATAGAAATCTCACCATTTATGAAATAAATACAACAAATAAATCTGTATCGTATGGTACATAACACCACTGAAGTCCTGTTTATACTGTTTATCCCTTGTCTTTTTCTTCTCATTCCAGTGCTCAGACAGCAGCTAGTGTTATCCCTGTCTTGTCTGCGGAAAGGTTCTCCAGGATTGGTCTTTTGTCAAGAGCCATCACTGGACAAGGCTTGGGCCTCTGCAGTCCACTGTTACTTCGGCTGTAGTCTGCATGCAGTGCATGTTTCGATCCCATGAACGCAGGGAACTGTTCACATGCCCCCTTCTGAAGGCAGTAGCAAGCCCCTTGTAAAACCCAGCAGAATGCTTTGCCAACTTGGAAATCACTCGATCGGTTGACGACCATTCTCCGGGTAATCTTTCAAAATTCTAAAGATTTGGACAAAAAACACCTCCCCCAAAGGGCATGGCACAGAGAGAGAGAGAGAGAGAGAGAGAGAGAGAGAGAGAGAGAGAGAGAGAGAGAGAGAGAGAGAGAGAGAGAGAGAGAGAGAGAGAGAGAGAGAGAGAGATTAAAGTCCTCACAAGACTAGAGCAGGAACAGCCTCTAAATCTGGGGCTTGGCATTGTCAGGTTTCTGAGGCACAGCTGTGGGTTAGCAGCTGGTCGGGAAAGTTGTTTTTGAATGTCTTTTTATCTTTTTGAATCATTATTGACCTCCACGTGTGTTGCTGATGCAGGAAGGACATACCTAACTGCCCATCACGTTACCGTAATAACGAATCTAGGTGAGTCACGATGATGTCAATCAACGTTGTGTTATATGGAAAAAAAAAACGTTAGTAAGATACGGATCATTCAAGCAGCATAATAACTTTGAAGACAAACAGCGATGATGACATGCCAGAACACACACGATTCACAGGCATATTGTCTTTTCCAATTCGAAAACAGTCCAAAGCACATTTCATTCTATTCGCTGTAGAAGTTCGAAAGTGTGTGAGAAAAGAATTTTTTTCTGAAATTACCGGCAAAACTGTTTTTCATCTAAGCTATGGACTGTTTTTATTCTGTTTACTGTTTCCGCTGCGATGCGAAACACGTGATTAGAAAAGGGTAATGCCCGGTCATCCAAATGTCAACTGTGGGTCCAGTTTTTTAAAAATTATTTACTGTTATCATAGTTAATTTTTGAAATTTATTATTTGTTTATCTGTTCTTTTATTCCGAGGAAAATGGAATAAGCACTCGTGTGGTTTATTTTACATACAGTCCCTGTTGATATAGATTTGTAACTTTTGTATTCCGTTCCCACTGGCACACAATGGCCTACACCTACCTAAAGCAGAACAGGTTTATGTGTGTGCCCAAAGTGTTCTGCGTGCGTTCACACAAGGGGCCTCGGTTTATAATCTCATCCGAAGGACTTTTTGGGGGGGAGGGGGGAGTGGAGTCGACACTGTTATTAACTCCAAGAAAAGATATTTAATCCCTTGAATGGGATTCGAACCCGAGTCAGCAGATCACAAACGCAATGTGCAACGCTCTAACCAACGTGGTTATCCTGTCCCGTGTGGTTTCTGTGTGTGTGTGCGCGCACGCGCGCGTGCACGCGCGTGTGTGTGTGTTTGTGTGTGGTGTGGTGTGGTGTGGTATGGTGTGATGTGGTGTGGTGTGTGTGTGTGTGTGTGTGCGTGCGCGCGCATGCGGTGTGTGTGTGTTGTGGACTGGTGTACTAGCAAGACAAGCAAGGTGGTCTTCAGAGGGAAGGAAGACAGACTATCCCAGCCAGAGCTCCGATCTCAACATGCTGACCCCTGGAGAAGCTCAAGTCCCTGATGCCTCGCTCCACTACAACCACATAGGTTATGGCAAACCTTTACCTCTTAATTCGGTGCGACACGACACAACTGGTTAGAGTATGACATACTAAACACAACCACAGAAACCTACAACGCGTACAACAGGCACAACTAGGTCGAAGGTGGCAGGATGGTTAAGACGTTCGCCTGCCAACAAGTAAACCGTGAGGTTCTGGGTTCATACCCAGCCTTGCCCTTTCTTCCCAGTTTGACGAAAAATCGAACTGAATGTCAAAGTCATTCGGATGAGACTATAAACCGAGGCCCCGTGTGCGAACGCACGCAGAACATCTTGCGCATACGTTAAAACCCCGTTCCGCATTTCGGAAGAGCAGGCCATCGTGTGCCGGTAGGAGCAGATGACAAAATAATATATTAAAAAAACCCAGCATGCATACAGGTGTCATGTTTAGACACCATCCCTGAGAAGAAAAAAAAAAATAATGGGTAGGCGCTGCACTTGTGGCGACGCGCTCTCCCCGGGGAGAGCATCCCGAATTTCACGCAGAGAAATCTGTTGTGACATAAAGTGGTATAAAATAAAAATAAAAATAAATAAACTTCAAGCCAAAACAACTGACCAAGCAGCTAATGCGGAGTTCTCTCGCTGGGTGGCCTCAGGGCGGCCCAAGATTCATACGCTCCCCGCAGACCTCTGGCCCTAAGGATGCGCCATGACAAACCGTGTATGACAGGGGCAAAACATAAATGGAAACGGGCAGTGTGGGAACAGCAAGACAGCAATGTCACAGAAGATAAAGCAGCAAACAAGGCCATTTGGCAGCAACTGGGGACTTTGTTTAGCCATCAATGCTTTTTATCCTTGTACCGTGTGTGTTGTGTGTGTGTGTGTGTGTGTGTGTGTGTGTGTGTGTGTGTGTGTGTGTGTGTGTGTGTGTGTGTGGGTGTGAGGATGAGGAGATGAGGAGAGAGAGAGAGAGAGGAGAGAGAGAGAGAGAGAGAGAGAGAGAGAGAGAGAGAAGACAGCAGACAGACAGACAGCAGACAGACATGCATACCATATACAGGCAGACAGACAGACAGAGCGAGAGATAGAGACAGAGACAGAAAGACATAACAGACAGACAGAGAGAGGTAGAATAGACAGACAGAGACAAACAGAGACAGAGACAGAGAGGCAGACGATAGACAACAGAGAGAAATAGAGAAAGGAGCGAGGAAGAAGAAAAGAAGAAGAGAGAAGAGAGAGAGTAGAGATGAGAGAGAGGAGAGAGAGAGAGAGAGAGAGAGAGAGAGAGAGAGAGGAGAAAAGAGAGGAGGAGAGAGAGAGAGAGAGAGAGAGAGAGAGTGTTGGGCAGACTCTTATTCAAAAATGTCTGGCGAAAAGTAGCCATTAAATGCGAACCTTCCTTTGAAGCGGCCATTCCTCTTTGTCTGTGATATTGAAAGCATGGAGGCAGGAAAGAGGATACAGATGAAGATCAAAGAAATCCTCACCCTGATCAAAACACACTGCTGGAAATCTGGGCCCTTCTTCTTCACACAAAAAAACATCTGAGCTTGCAGCATGTCGGGGGTTCTTTTCTTTTGTGTGTATGTGTGTGTGTGTGGTGTGTGTGTGTGTGTGTGTGTGGTGTGTGTGTGTGTGTGTGTGTGTGTGTGTGCGTGTGCGCGTGCGTGCGTGTATCTGTGTGAGAGAGAGAAGAGAAAGAGAAAGAGAGAGAGAGAGAGAGAGGAGAGAGAGAGAGGAGAGAGAGAGAGAGAGAGAGAGAGAGAGAGAGAGAGTCATAACAAATCTACCCCATCCTCCTTTAGATAAACAAAAGGTTGCATTTTTTAACGAAAACTTGAGCTGAATCATTTTTTACCTAGGAATATGAGATGGAGAGAGATGATATTAGAGAGAGATTACTACTTTACCGAGAGAGAGGAGGAAGGAGAGAGAGAGAAGGAGAGAGAGAGAGAGAAGAGAGAGAGAGAAGAGAGAGAGAGAGAGAGAGGGAGAAAGAGAGAGGGAGGGAGGAGGAGGGTAGAGGAAAGGGAGAGAGAGATAGAAAGAGAGAGACAGAGACAAAGAAACAGAGACAGCGAGTCAGACAGAGAGACAGATGCTGAGATAGATGGAAGAAACACACACACATATGCGCACATGCAAAACACACACACACACACACACACACACACACACACACACCTGCACACAAACACACACACTACACACATACACACACCCCACACACCACATGCACGCATGCATTCTCTCTTACTCTCTCATACACACACACATACACACACACATGCATTCTCTCTTGCTTTCTGTCTCTCTCACACACACACAAAACACTCACACACACACACATGCGCGCGTGCCGCCGCACGCACACGAAAACAAAGAAATATCTACCTGCTAATTCCCACTTCAGCCAGCTCTCCTCACTCTCTGCCCCCCCCCCCCCCCCCCTCCACCCCGTGTTTAACGTGCTGGCCGCAGGTGCACAGAGCCAGAGAGCAGGTGAGAACTGCAGACAGCAGGGACACCCCACACTGCCCTTTTCCCTCCCCTCCACCACTCCCCTCCTCCACCCACCCCCTCCCCTGCAATTTGTCACCTCCACCTCCTCCTCTTCCTGCAGCCAGTGTGCTCCTGCCATGTCCAGCTGTTCCCACTGTTTCACATCAACTCCTGTTAGCTTCAAGCCTACTTAGTCACAGTGTGTTTAACATTTACTGCACAAGTTACAAGGCAACTTTTATACAGTTTATTACCCATCTTTTGCTAGCTTAACTTCCACTTAGTCACACTGTGCTCAATATTTACCACAGAAGCTACAAGGCAACTTTTATACAGTTTATTACCCATCTTCAGCTAGCTTAATTAAGTTCTAGCTAGTCACACTGTGCTTGCGATATTGATTGCAGAAAGTTACATGGCAAGGTTGATACCGTTTATCACCTTTCTTTTGCTAGTTTCTGTTTCGGTTTAGTCAAGGTTTTCATTGTGCTTATATGATTTTTGCAGTAGTGACAGCAAAAGTGTGAATACATTTTGTAGGAGAGATAAAAATTATCTTAGTCTGAAGTCTACCTAAAGTATGTATGCCTTTAAGGATGAAATTCCTGTGTTGTTGTTGTAAGCAACTGAGTGAGTGTACAATGCATGTGTACATGTATGTGCATAGACCTAAAAGGGGTAAACAGAATAGAATGTTATTCAAAGTGTTTGTTCAAACTGTTTGCATATATGAACACGTGTGCGTGTTGTGTGTGTGTGTGTGTGTGAGAGAGTGAGAGAGAGATGAGAGAGAGGAGAGAGAGAGAGAGAGAGAGAGAGAGAGAGAGAGAGGAGAGAGAGAGAGAGAGAGAGAGAGAGAGAGAGAGAGAGAGGAGAGAGAGAGAGAGAGATGAGGGATGTTATGTGTGTGTGCGCGCGCGTGCGTGTGTTGTGTGTGTGTGTTCATTCTTTGATTTCACTTCTTTTTATTTTAACTGACATTAAACATGCGAGGGGGCATACCTAGTTTATAGTCTCACTGCGCGTGTATGTATGTATGTATGTATGTATGTATGTATGTATGTATGTATGTATGTATGTATGTATGAATGTATGAATGTATGTATGTATGTATGTATGTATGTATGTATGTATGTATGTATGTGTGTATGTATGTATGTATGTGTATGCATTTATGTGCGTATGCGTGTGTATGCATGTGTATGCACATATTATGTTGGTACATGCTGCTCATGCAAGTGTATACATGTTAGAACACCCTCTTGCCCATTCTGAACATGGCTGTTCTTTTTTCCTTTGAACAATATCATGCTGTTTTTCCTTCAGAACACAAAAGGTCAGGAGAGAGAGCAATGGTGTGTATGTGTGTGTGTGCATGCGTATGTGTGTATGTGTGTGTTTGTATGTGTTGTGTGTGAGATAGTGTGTGTGTGTGGGGGGGGGGTGCAAGTGTGTGTGTGTGTGTGGGATACTTGTGTGTATGTGTGTGTATATGTGTGTACATAAAGAGACACACACAGACAGACAAACGGATAGTGAGAGTGAGAGCGAGAGCGCGAGAGAGCGAGAGAGCGAGAGAGCGAGAGAGAGAGAGAGAGAGAGAGAGAGGAGAGAGAGAGAGAGAGAGAGAGAGAGAGAGAGAGAGAGAGAGAGAAAGGGTGGGGGAGAGGAAGAGACAGAGACAAAGAGACTGACAGAGACAGACATCCAGAGACCGACAGGGAGAAGGAGACTGCAGGCCAGACTGCCAATTAAAAGGTCTGCTGAAAAGAAGCCATTGAATGAGAACCTCCCTTTGAAGCAGCCAGTTTCACTTGTCTTGGATACTGAAAATATCAGAGTTCAGAATGGGACACACACAAAGATCAAAGGCGTCATTACCCAAACAAAAACACAGAGGTTGACAGATGTGTCTTTTGATTCAAAGCAAAATTCGAGCCAAACACTTTATATAGAGAATATCTGCAAGGTCGTCTTCAAAATAGGTTGTTTCTAAAAACAAATACATTATGGAGAAAGTCCCATGCATGCTTTACAATTTAATCAATAAAGTGAGGGAAAGGCTAAGTGTTGAAAAAATATTTAAGACAAAAAATAATGTGATGCAGGTAAATCACTAGGTTCCTCTCTCTCTTTCTCTCTCTCTTCTGTCTCTCTCTATCTCTGTCTCTCTCTGTGTCTCTCTCTCTGCCTCTCACTATCTCCCTCTCTCTCTCAATACAGTGGATGTTGCATCTTTATTTCCAAAAAAAGTCTTTTTTTCTGTCGGTCTTTTTGTTTGTCTGTCTCTCTTTCACACACACAAACACACAGAGACACAGACACACAACAACAACAACAATAACAACAACAACCACAACCACAAAAGAACCCCTACCCCCCACATATTTCTAGATTACCCCCCCCCACTTCAGCCCACTCCCCCTCCCTCTCTGCCCCCTCCTCATCCCGTGTTTAACGTGCTGGCCGCAGGTGCACAGAGCCAGAGAGCAGGTGAGAACTGCAGACAGCAGGGACACCCCATACTGCCCTTTCCCTCACCTCCACCACTCCCTTCCTCCACCCACACCTCCCCCTCCCCTGCAATTTGTCACCTCCTCCTCCTCCTCCTCCCCCTCCTCCCTCCCTTCCTCCTCCCCTCCCTCCCCCCTCCTCCTGCAGCCAGTGTGCTCATACCATGTCCAGCTGTCCACATTGTTTGACATCAACTCCTGTTAGCTTCAGGTCCACTTAGTCACACTGTACTTAACATTTACTGCACAACTTACGAGGCAACTTTTAACAACATTTCGGTGAAAATAAATCGTTTTTTTTTTGTTTTGAAAATGGTCTTTTTTTTGCTGATGTGTTTTTGGTATATATAACGTCCACACTCTGCTTTAAGTGAGTGAGATGTTTAATGTGTGTGTGTGTGTGTGTGTGTGTGGTGTGTGTGTGTGTGTGTGTGTGTGTGTGTGTGTGTGTGTGTTGTGTGTGTGTGTGTGTGTGTGTGTGTGTGAGTGTGTGTGTTTGTGTTTGTGTGTTTGTGTGTGTATGTATGTGTTTGTGCATTTTGTGTGTATGTGTGTGCACACATAATTATAAGTGGTGAGACATGTGTCCTCTTGATTGTCTGTGTATGCATGCACACATTATATACGTGTGTTCGTGTGTATGGAGTGTGTGTGTTTGTGTGTATGGTGTGTATGTGTGTGTACACACAAAGACGCATCTCAGCCTCTCCTTTCCAAGCATCAACATTATTTTTCTTACCACCGTATCAAACCGCTTTCTTTCCACCAGAACAAATAATGCCAAGAGGAAGCATTGTAGCAAAACTTTCATGTAAAGGACTGAAGCAGTATAAACTCAGAAAACAAACAGCAACGTTCTCAAATAGAAAAGGAACACCAGACACTATGCACTCTGAGCTTAAAATAATTCAGCCCAACTATTCATCTTTATAGGCCACCAAATAATTCTTCACCTATGATACTGTGAAAACACTGACGTTTACCATAGACGAAACTGGAAACATAAATCTTTGAAGTCAACCACTATGATCAAAGCAAACAGCAAAACGTCTTTGTTTGGCTACTTTTAGCCGAAACATTTCTTCTGATCCTCTGTATGTGTGTACATATACTTCTATATTTTTTCTGGACCCATAAAGGAAAAACTGAACATGGATAATTCAACCACCAACACCACCAACAATAGCCAGCAAACCGAGATAGAAAGAGCTAACAAAGCAAGGAATCAAGAAAGCCAGAACAATGAACTACAAAGAACGGACAGATACAGAACAAGCAGGACGGTTCCAGTCTGTCACTATGTCCTTTTTCCTCCTCTACATTTCAAGTTATGCCCTGAGTTCCTTGCTTACCACTAGCTTCACTTGACAATGCTTTGTCAATCTCTACCAAAAAGGTAAAGGTATCCCATAACCTATGTGGTCGTAGTGGAGCGAGGCATCAGAGACCTCAGCTTCTCTAGGGGCCAGCATGTTGAGGGCGGCGCCCATCTCCTCTTCCTCGCTGCTTTACCTTCCCTGACCCTAAAGAGGGCAGGTACAC
>CM060334.1:4923560-4931060 GCA_030674155.1 Stramonita haemastoma
CAGTGTATCGCTAACAGTCCTTAACAAGACACTGCGAACAGGATAGTCAGATGAGGACAACAGGAAGGAAGCTTCAAGGAAAGCAGCGTGGATGTGTAGTGGCAGTATTCCGGGCAGCCCAGGCTCAAACACAATTCCAGAACTCATCCAACTTCTTCTTTGAACGCTCAGACAGCAACTCATTGTTGTCTGTCGTCTGAGCCAAAATGCACTGTGCTGCCTTTAAGCGCCTGACAAGTCAGACCCAGCGCGTCCGGCTTTTGCCGTAGGACTGAGTATTGGGTAGTGTGTTTGTTTTGAGGGTTGGTGAAAAAAGACAGCATACAGAAGAGGATGAAAAGTGTGCATCATTCACGGTACTGATGAGCCCCAGAAAAGGAGAGGTCTTTTTACACCTCGGGCTGTCATCAATGACTGCTTAGAAAAATCAAACACTTTTGGACTCTGATATTTAAATAGCGCGCATAAAACCTTGATTAAGCTGCATTTGAATATTACACATACATATACACACACACAAACACACTCACACATATATATATTTATATATTACACATAATATATATATACATATATATATATTTATATATATATATATGTATATATATATATATATATATTTGTTGTGTGTTGCATGTGTTGTGCGCTGATTAGTGCATGCACTTGCATCTCGGATGCATTAGTGCATTTGTGTGGTGCTGTGTCTGGTGCGTCGCTCGCGGTGTGTCAGTGCGCGTGTCGTGCCTGCGTGTGTATGCGCGCGTGTTGTGCGCGTTAACAGTCCTATGTCGCGTTGTTTGTGAGAAACGAAATTCCTACACGGTAACCTTTAATGGCGGTAATTTTCTTGGAAAACGACTTTCCTCCTCTGAAGAAAACACAAAGCGATACACCTGAATATCGCATTTACACAGTGATCTTGCTGAAATACCATGTAACAAGACACCAAAAACTTCTTCATAGAACATTGATACATGGCTGGGAAATTATCTCTGAAAATGACAGGGGATACAAGGGAGATCATCTTTCAGAACATTTTCCAGGTGATTACTCAGAATGCGTGGGCATACAGCGGGGCGATTTGAACATGTGTGTGTGTGTGTGTGGTGTGTGCTGTGCTGTGTGTGTGTGTGTGGTGTGTGTGTGTGTGTGTGTGTGTGTGTGTGTGTGTGTGTGTGAGTGTGTGTGTGTGTGTGTGTGTGTGTGTGTTGTGGTGTTGGGTGTCCCTCTTCTTTGGAAAGATATCACTGACAATTGCAAGTAAAATGTAGGACACTTACACGATCGTTTGAGATTAGTAGGTTCTACGTTGCATCAACTATATGATATTTTACGCGTGAATACTGTACTTTGCCTTTAAGAGCATTGCAAACGTCTCTTTCTGTCATCTATGTGTATCATGCGTAGTACAACAAATTCGTTCATGGTGTTCATTATTCGAACTATCCTCTCGCCTCATATCTCAGTTTCGATGTTTTGAAGAACTCTCTGGTTTGCTTTATGGTGTCATTGTTGTTGCTGTTATCACAGTGTATTGATCCTTGACCACACACGTTCACACATAGACAAAGACAGACAGACAGACATACAGACAGAAAGACACACACACACACTCGCGCACGCGCACGCACACACACACACACACACACGAGAAAATGTAAAGACTAATAGCAAAATGTCATTGTACCCAGAGGAAATTGGCCAGCCAATCAGCAGGTGACATCAAGTTGCATGCGGAGACACCATTACCACAGTGCAATTATAATGCCCTCTCTCTGGCTAATACTGTGTAAACACAACCAAATCAAATTTACCCTGCTCTTTTCTCCTGGGGCTTCTGAAACTCTGGCCACATAAAATATGAGGAAATAAAAGCAATCCACAAGGGAAAAAGAAAGAGCGGGGGGGGGGGGGGGGGGGGGGGAAGGGCACGGAGAGGGTGAGAGAGAGAGAGATAGAGACAGAGAGACAGAGAGAGATGAGGAGAGACAGACAGATAACAGAGAAGAGAGACAGAGAGAGATGAAGAGAGAGAGAGACAGATACAGAGACAGTGAGAGAGAGACAGAGACAGACAGAGAGAGAGGGACAGAGACAGAGGGACAGAGAGAGAGAAACACAGAGAGACACACAGAGAGAACACTGAACACTGAAATTGTTTAATATACATCGGGGAGAGAGAGAGGGATTTGATTTATTTGATTTGATTTATTCTTTTATATCGAGGATAATGGAATAACCACTCTTGTGCTTTTTTACATCCAGTCCCCGTGTGTATGCAGTTTTGTAAATGTCATCTGTTCCCACCGGCACACGATGGCCCACTCTTACGAAAAGTGGAACAGGATCTAACGTGTGTGCAAGATGTTCTGCGTGCGTTCGCACACGGGGCCTCGGTTTACAGTCTCATCCGAAAGACTTTTGGGAGAGTGGAGTCAGCACAGGGAGACGACAGACAGACAGACAGACAGAAAGACAGGAAGGAAGAGAGAGAAGACAGAGACAGACAGACAGACAGACAGACAGACAGACAGACAGACAGACAGACAGAGACAGACAGACAGAGACAGAGAGAGAGAGACAGAGAGAGAGAGAAGAGAGGAGAGAGAGAGAGAGAGAGAGAGAGAGAGAGAGAGAGAGAGAGAGAGAGTTCAGAGAGAGAGAGAGATTCAAAGATTTATTTCTTTATATCGAGGATAACAGAATAAGCAATCATGTGCTTTTTTTTCATCCGGTCCCCGTGTGTATGCAGTTTTTGTAAATATTGTCATCTGTTCCCACCGGCACACGATGGCCTACTCTTACGAAAAGCGGAACAGGATTTAACGTGTGCGCAAGATGCTCTGCGTGCGTTCGCACACGGGGCCTCGGTTTAAAGTCTCATCCGAAGGACTTTTGGGGAGAGTGGAGTCGGCACTGATGTTAACTCCAGGAGAAAAATCTCCTCGATCGGACTCAAACCCGGGTCGTCAAATTGCCAGCGCAATGTTCTGACCACTAGGCTATCCGTCCCCCACGAGAGAGAGAGAGAGAGAGAGAGAGAGAGAGAGAGAGAGAGAGAGAGAGAGAGAGAGAGAGAGAGAGAGAGAGAGAGAGAGAGAGACAGAGACAGAGACAGAGACAGAGAGACAGAGACAGAGACAGAGACAGAGACAGAGAGACAGAGACAGAGACAGATGAGTCTCACACAAAATAAATTTTAAGTTATTTTGAATATTACCCTACACTCGTTCACAACGCTTTATATGTCATTTTTTTTATAATAACGAGAGAATAAAAAGCTTTGAATATGAATTACAAATTAGATAGCCAACCAACCATCCAAAACAACACCCAAACCTCTACGCAAAACAAAGTTCAAACATCTCGATAGCGTAAACGCAATTGATACATGAAATTCCCCTTTTCATCACTTCATTCCTTTATCTGTTTAATCGGTCAGTTGAAAATAGCTGCACCGAGCAATGTCATCTAGCCACCCGGACCATGATTATTGCGTGATGATGCATCATTGTTATCGCCAATTAATACTCCTCATGTTTGCTTCTGTCGCTTTGTTGACCTATGAACTCCGCTTAAAACAATTATTATTCACAGAGGAATCTTTTCTGTTGGGACTAATCATAAAACACAATGGAATCATTGGCTTTTCGTTGCTGTCTCTTTCTTGTCTCTGTTTCTCTCAGCCTGTTTTCCTTTGTGCTTCTTTCTGAATGGCTCGGGGAACTCTCCATGGCTTTTTCTGTTTATTTTTCGGCTAGAGCTCCGAGACTCACCTTTTGGTGAAATTTTTCATAAGCAACAGTTTTTGCCCACCATGAAGGTAGCGGCATTCCGACTTCGAGGATCTCTCTCCATTCAAGTATTATCCATTGTATCCTGCAAATTCTGCGCTTGAAATTCTGCGAATGGGGTTACTTTGTTGTCTGACCCCCCAGATAAATTCACATGAGCTACACGCTAGAAACAAAAACCAAACAGGGAAAACACCCATGAAAGCAAAATATTACAACACAGTCTCCGAATATCTTCACGCACATCCCAAGAACCCCCCGCCCCTACCCCAAATCATCAGTTATAAAATTTTCGCTTTCCTGTCACTCTCTCTCTCTCTCTCTCTCTCTCTCTCTCTCTCTCTCCTCTTCTCTCTCCTCTCTCTCTCTCTCTCTCTCTCTCTCTCTCTCTCTCTTTTGCTCTGCGTCTCTCGCTATATTTATTCACCTACCTACCTACCTACCTACCTACCTACCTACCTACTGCCTGCCTGCCTGCCTGTTTGTCTGTCTGTCTATCTGTCTGTCTACCTACCTCCCTACTTCCCTACCTACCTACCTACCTACCTACCTACCTACCTACCTACCTACCTACCTACCTACCTACCCATCTACCTACCTACCTACCTATCTATCTATTCATGTATCTACCTTTATTTCTATCTATGTGTTTATCTCTCTATCACTCACTCTCTCCCCCTTTATGTCTTGCGGAGACTGGGCGTAAAATAGCGCAAGAGTGCAAATTCATAGTCCTCGAAATAAAAAGAATTTGATTTGATTTGATTTGATTTCTTGATGTTTTGCTTATAGTTACCCTTTACTTGTCAACCTCCAGCCTTTATGCCAGGAAAGTCTGCAGACAGTTTCCCATGACATTGTGTCTGTACTTTTGTGTTCTGGTGACCAGGCAGTGCTAATGAGAACACTGAGGGAGAGAGAGAGAGAGAGAGAGAGAGAGAGAGAGAGAGAGAGAGAGAGAGAGAGAGAGAGAAGAGAGAGAGAGAGAGAGAGAGAGAGAGAGAGAGAGAGAGAGAGAGAGAGACAGACAGACAGACAGACAGACAGAGAGACAGACAGACACACAGAAAGACAGACAGACAGACAGACAGACAGACAGACAGACAGACAGACAGACAGACAGACAGACAGAGGGGGATTAAGTTAAAAAGACCATGAATTTGGACAGCTTCGTGCTTTTGGCTTCCTGAACCTAATCACATGGGAACGTACAGAGGGGACTCTTCACAGACGGAACGTGACAAAACCATTTCGATGATACAATACACAAATATCCACATGACACGGCTTCCACATTATGGAATGAATAAAAGTAGATGCCTTGGTCTTTTGAAATGGCTTTCCAGAATCACAGTATCGCCATACCATTCTGGCGGGAAATGAATTCATCTACACGAACATGTAGCAGTCGTGATATATCTGCCGGGATTTCCTTCTTGTACAGTTTTGTTATTGTCTGAGATCGGTTTGAATGTTTGAAAAAAAATCATCTATTTTCTGACAACGTTTTTCTCTCCGTTCTTTTACACGTGCTCGTCGGAATAATGATGTGGGCTTAGGTCAGCAGGCAGACCTCCTGCAGAGTGACAAGCACAGGAGATCAGGCAATGCGCTTTGTACCCAATAAGGAAACGAAGAGGAAGAAGACGATGAAGAAATTAGAAGACGAAAAAAAGGAGGAAGAATGCGAAGAAGAATGCAAAGAAGAAGAAGAATGCAAAGAAGAATGCAAAGAAGAAAAAGAATGCAAAGAAGAAGAATGTGAAGAAGAAGAATGCAAAGAATGTGAAGAAGAATGCGAAGAATGCGAAGAACAAGATTACGAAGAAAAAGAGTGCGAAGAAGAAGAAGAAAAATGCGAAGAAGAAGAATGCGAAGAAGAAGAATGCAAAGACTGCGAAGAAGAAGAATGCGAAGAAGAAGAAGAAGAATGCGAAGAAGAAGAAGAAGAAGAAAGAAGAAGAAGAAGAAGAAGAAGAAGAAGAAGAAGAAGAAGAAGAATGCGAAGAAGTAGAAAAAGAAGAATGCGAAGAATGCGAAGAATGCGAAGAAGAGAAGAAAGAAGAAGAAGAAGAAGAAGAAGAAAGAAGAAGAAGAAGAAGAAGAAGAAGAAGAATGAAAAGAAGAAGAAGAATGCAAAGAAGAGGAAGAATGCAAAGAATGCGAGGAAGAATTGGAAGAATGCAAAGAAGAATGCGAAGAAGAAGAAGAATGCGAATAACGCGAAGAAGAATGCGAAGAAGAGGAATGCGAAGAAAAATAATGCGGCGAAGAAGAAGAATGCGAAGAAGAAGAATGCGAAGAAGAAGAAGAATGCGAAGAAGAAGAATGCGAAGAAGAAGAATGCGAAGAAAAAGAATGTGAAGAAGAAGAATGCGAAGAATGCGAAGAATGCGAAGAATGCGAAGAATGCGAAGAAGAAGAAGAAGAAGAAGAAGAATGCGAAGAAGAAGGAAGAAGAAGAAGAAGAAGAAGAAGAATGCGAAGAAGAAGAAGAAGAATGCGAAGAAGAAGAAGAAAGAAGAAGAAGAAGAAGAAGAAGAAGAAGAAGAAGAAGAAGAAGAAGAAGAAGAAGAAGAAGAAGAAGAAGAAGAAGGCGAAGAAGAAGAAGAAGAAGAAGAAGAAGAAGAAGAATGCGAAGAAGAAGAATGCAAAGAAGAAGAAGAAGAAGAAGAAGAAGAAGAAGAAGAAGAAAGAAGAAGAAGAAGAAGAAGAAGAAGAAGAAGAAGAAGAAGAAGAAGAGGAAGAAGAAGAATGCGAAGAAGAAGAAGAATGTGAAGAAGAAGAAGAAGAAGAAGAAGAAGAAGAAGAAGAAGAAGAAGAAGAAGAAGAAAGAAGAAGAAGAAGAAGAAGGAGGAGGAGGAAGGAGGAGGAGAGGAGGAGGAGGAGGAGGAGGAGGAGGAGAGGAGGAGGGAGGAGGAGGACTAGTGATTAACGGCCATGACTGACATTCCGTTGTGTTTAACGGATCTGTGGCAGGTTTCACATGTGTTCACACATCCATCATTCTTCAGTACGGGTTGATGATTCTCATGTTTTACTTACCAGCGCCGCTCTCTGTCTCTCTGTCTCTTTCTCTGTCTGTCTCTCTCTGTCTCTGTCTGTCTCTCTCTGTCTCTGTCTTTCTCTGTGTGTCTTTGTCTCTCTCTCTCTGTCTCTCTCTGTCTGTCTCTCTCTCTCTCCTCTCTCTCTCTCTCTCTCTCTCTCTCTCTCTCTCTCTCTTTCTCTCTCTCCCCCCCTCTCTTTGAAAGTATTAATCATACTATTAGAGCAGGAATGTTTTTCATTATCAAAGGCAGAAACCTGTTTTTACATCAGTCTGATTACAGGACGCCTGACCCACTTCCCTATTCATAGCATTGACACATATCCCGACATTGCCGATTTACACTTAAACAACACACACACACACACACACACACACACACACACACACACACACACACACACACTCACTCACTCACTCACTCACTTACACACACACACACACACACACATACACACACACACACACACACACACACACACACACACACACACACACACACACACACACACACACACACACACACACACACACACACACGCACACACGCACACAGACATAAAGAGAAAGAATGACAGAAATACACAGAGAGAGAGGGACAGAGAGGGACTGACAGACAGAGATAGAAACAGACACAGAGAAACAAAAGCAGAGAAAACT
>CM060334.1:4941060-4951060 GCA_030674155.1 Stramonita haemastoma
ACTCCAAAGTACAGTGAGTGAAACAGGAGCAACCATCCTATCTTCTGAGTTCCCAAAGTTGATTTTTTCTTCTAGAGTATATATAAAAGAAAGAAAAGACACTGATTTAAAATCTCTAGGAGCAGTCTACTGCTTTATACCTTTCTTTCGTGTCTGAGAGTCATGTGTCTAACCCAAAGGTGGTAGCATCTTGGTTTTTAAAGTCATTTCTTCCTCTTCGCCGATCGCTCAGACAGCAGCTATGATTGTCTGTCATATGAGCAGAAATTTGTTGCACTGCCGTTAAGCACCTGACAAGTCAGGCCCAGCGCATCTGACTTTAGCATGAGAGAGGATTGTAATATCACGAAAGAAAAATAGAAATGAAAGGAAGGCATTTAATGTTCTCATTGGCAGCAATAATAATAAAAAAAGCAGGTTAAATATGATCAGTGAAGAAACCTGTTTGTAGCATTATTTACTTGTAACAAGAAGATAAACTGTATCCGTAACAACAAACCTACCAGCTAACTAAACCGACCAAACATTGTTTTTTGTGACAGATATGCAGCAACAAAAAAAGAAAACAAAATTAAAAAGGTAGACAAAATAGCAAACTGACTTTATTTGTACTGTTTAAAGACAATGGCAGAAAATGGAAAGAAATGGCTTTGTTCTGACCAACAAATCAAGAGCGGTATGGCACCCCTACTATCCAAGATTTTCAAAGACAGATGGTATGACTGAACTGAATATACGGTCTGCTCGTCTCACATGTTTCCATTCGTGACCAAGACCTTGTCTGCAGACCCGCCACAGGCAGTCTTACAGGTGACATCTACAGGCACAGCGCTTCACATGTCCCCCCGCAGTGAGCTAGCTATTCAGCTTTCTTAGAGGCTTGACTGTACCAAAGTTAGCAGTAATTGGTTCTGATCAAATGTCCAGGGATTTTGTATGCTAGACATGACCTTTTACATATTGCTATGCGACTTAGTTCGCTAATCTTTTATGCGGGTGTTTGGCTGTTTTTGAGTGTGTTTGACGGCAGCCTAGACGCCAAGAAAAACAAGACCACAAAAGAAAAGTTGAATCCAACTTCATAATGAAATTTTCTCTGCATTCCAGACAGAAAAAGATGATGAATCCTCAGACAAGGGGAACGCACTCCTTGAACTGTACAGAATCTAGGTCTCAGCAGCACGGCAGTATCATGCACATACACACAATTATCCCACACATACTCCTATTCTTCTTCTTTGTCGTGTGTCAAAGGCTCAGACAGCAACCATTGTTGTCATTTATACAGACAGGCCCCCAGCAAGCCCCTCGTTGAATTTCATATCTCTAACAGTAACAGGACGTTAAATTGAATCTCTCTCTCTCTCTCTCTCTCTCTCTCTCTCTCTCTCTCTCTCTCTCTCTCTCTCTCTCTCTCTCTCTCTCTCTCTCTCTCTCTCTCTCTCACACACACATACACACCCACACACACACACACACCACACCCACTCCCCACACACACACTCCCCTCCACACACCCACAAACAGGGGCAAATTCCGACATTCTGTTTTCACTCCTTGCTCTGTCTCTTTGGCCCTTGCTAACCATGGAGGAATACTATGCATAGACACAGCGATCCTGCATAGATTGCCGGCAGTCCAAATCGTCTGGTGGTGAGGGGTCGCCTGACACTGACAAACTGATCCATCCGCCTGATGCTGTGCTCATTCCTTTCAGTATCTAGACAACGGTATCGGTACATGAATAGCAAAACTCATTTTTCTTCTTACCCGAGATATCTTTGTGTATTCCTAATTCTCCAAGGAAAGAGAGAAGACTGAAAGAGGACGAGCACTGTATGACTCCCTGACGAGCAGGTTTCAAGCAACTATATCCCGTTGAGGGCATTTTTGGTCAACTGATTTCCTTTTACTACCTCACTGTGTAGACTCTCTCTTCTTAATCGGCGAATTGCAGCAGCCAGCTAGAACAGACACGTTTCTTGCTGTGTGGTTTTAGACAGTACCATGAAAGGCTAGATACAGATAATAATAATATACAGATAATATATGTATCATCACACATATTATGTTAATATGGCTGTGCTGGGTGGCGTGGAAGTGACAGCAATAAAACCACGTAAAACCACAAGCAGGCAACATAGAAACATAGACATAATTATGAACCCGACCAGACAAACAAAGCACATTGAAATAGCGATGAAAAGAAAGACGTAGAGACAAAGAAGGAAAGACAAGGAGGATGAAAAGAAAGCAGACCCCCCCCCAAAAAAAAAAAAGAAAGAAAAGAAGACAAGAAAATCGAAAACAAAAAAACAAGAGAGAACCATCCAAACAAAGAAATGCAGATAGATAAAACAGGGATGCATGAACGAATAAGCCATGAATGAATAATCAACTATTCACAGCGACAATAACAATAACATCAAGAAGAAGAAAGAATGCAAAGAAAATGAAAGAGAAATGCAAAGAAGAAGAAAGAAGTGCAAAGAAGAAGCAAGGAGAGAAAAAGAGAAGCAAGAAGAAAGAATGCAAGAAGAAGAAGAAAAAAGAAGAAAAGAAGAAGAAGAAGAAGAAGAAGAAGAAGAAGAAAGAAAAGAAGAAGAAGAAGAAGAAGAAGAAGAAGAAGAAGAAAGAGAAGAAGGATGGAAGAAAAGAAGGAGAAGATGAGTGAAGAATAAGGAGCGAAGAAGAAAAACATAAGAAACAACAGACAAACATAACAGTCAACAAAATCATGCAAGGTACAGGAAAATGCTAGAAGTACACAGTAGTGAGCGATGGAGATGAGACAGTGAAACAGAAGAAGAAGCATCACATAAAGTGAACAGAAGAATCAAGTAGGAAAAAGTATGACAAAATGGGATAGTAGGGTACAGAGAGCGTTATGCAGAAGAAGAAGAAAGAAGAAGAAGAAGAAGAAGAAGAAGAAGAAGAAGAAGAAGAAGAAGAAGAAGAAGAAGAAGAAGAGAAGAAGAAGAAGAAGAAGAAGAAGAAGAAGAAGATGGAGGGAAGAAGGATGGGGAACAGAGAAGAGGTGGAGAAGTAAGAAGTGGAGAAGAGGAGGGCGCGGAAGAGAAAAACATCAAGAAACAACAGACAAACATAACAGTTCTTACCAAAATCATTGCAAGGTACAGGCATCTAAATGCTGACAGTTACACAGTCTCAGGTGAGCGTGGAGATGTATCCTGACTTAGTGCACCATCTGAAATCACACCATCACATAACAGTATTCACATGGTACAATATCCTACAGTATGGAAAAGTATGACATAAATCGGGATAGCTAGGTGGTTACAGCACTCGCTTTCCCCAGTCGTTATGCAGTGTCGAGCGAGGTTACCAGTTGGATGGGTGACCGTTTGCGCGCCTTGGCTTCAGTAGTCCCCCCAGTTCATCCAGCTGTAAAAGGGTACCTGCCCTCTTTAGGGTTAGGGAAGGTAAAGCAGCGAGGGGGAGGAGATGGGCACCGCCCTCAATATGCTGGCCCCTAGAGAAGCTGAGGTCTCTGATGCCTCGCTCCCCTACGACCGCCTTGGTTGTGGGACACCTTTACCTTTTACCTTTTTATGACATAAATATAACATAATGGAATACTTGGCAGCAAAATATAAAAGGCAAGAATATGCAAAGAAATGGAAGAATATCAGTATAGCATGTAAACATCATACTACGAGACATTTTAGCACAGTACATATATTCTACTACAGCATTTTTTTTCTCAAACTGGTTTTATGGCTTGCAAAGTTATTGGGTATGGGATAAACGTGTGTGAGTGCGTCCGTGTGCACGCGCGCGCGCGTGTGTGTGTTTGTGTGTGTGTATGCATACGAGCGTGTGCGTATGCGTAAGTGTATGCCTGTGTCTGCGAGTATATTAGTGCTCATAAGAGCATGATACACATGCGAATTCGCATTCATCTGTGTACACGTGCAATAAGTTCTTCATATAATATTTTTCCACAAACAACATTGGACAAAATCTCATCATCTTTGTCTCTCTGTGTCTCTGTCTCCCCCCTCTCTCTGTATGTTTGTGTGTATGTGTGGTGCATGTGTGCGCGTACGTACGTGTGTGTATGTGTGTGTGTTGCGTACGAGTGTGCGTGTGTATATGTGTGTGTGTGCATTCCTGCATTTTCGTGGGTATAATTACGTGCTTACATGCACGCACTCATTTGTTTGTGTGCATGCGCGTGCACTCTTATTTGTGTACTTGTGGATGTCCACACATGCTGACACATTCTTCCACTACCCATCACCAGAACTGGCACAAATCTGTACAGTTGAACCGGCCTAAAGTTCCTCATTAACTAACTAAATCACGCTTTCCGCCGCCTGTTTACTACAAAGTCTTTGCACAGACTTTTTTCTCCACTGGGGAAGATTCCCTCTGTGAAGTGCAGACGCAGACACCCAGTGGTACAAACTTGCTCTCCTCTAATCAGCCTCGTTACATGTCTATGCATCGTAGTCAGCAGACGGAGAGACGCTGCCAAATTTGTCCATGTTTTGGAAAAGGGGGGAAGGGGGGATGGGAGGGAGGGAGGAAGATGCACAGGGGCAGAGTTAAAGATGGTGAAAGGGTGACTGCTCCCCCCCCTCTCTGTCTCTCTCTGTCTCTCTGTCTCTGTCCTCTGTGTGTTTGTGTGTTGTCTCTCTCTGTCTCTCTCTGCTCTCTCTCTCTCTCGTCTCTCTCTCTCTCTTCTCTCTCTCTCTCTCCTCTCTCTCTCTCTCTCTCTCTCCTCTCTCTCTCTCGTGTGTGTGTGTGTGTGTGTGTGTGTGTGTTGTGTGTGTGTGTGTGGTGTGTGGTGTGTGTGTGTGTGTGTGTGTGTGTGGGGTAGTGTGTGTGTGTGTGTGTTGTGTGTGTGTGTGTTTTGTGTGTTTGTGTGTGTGTTTGTGTGTTGTGTGTGTTTTGTGTGTTTTGTGTGTTTTGTGTGTGTGTGTGTTGTGTTGTGTATGCATGCGTGCTTGCGTGCATGGGTGTATGTGTATGTGCATGTCTGCGTGTGCGCGCGCGCGCGTGTGTGTGGGTGCGTGCGTCAGTGCACAAAACTGTCTGTGTGTCTGTCTCTCACTTTTCCTTCTTTCACGGTGACTTCCCAAAGTTTAAAAAAGTCTTAATTCGAAGTCTTCAATCACCGATTGATGTGATGGAACATTAAACTAGGAGTTCCATCCAGCCATGCAAAAGGTGGCTGAAGTGTTCTCTCAGTGTCTCACACATGCTACATGGATGATATGCGCATCACCTTAGTCCTGATAGGGCTCTGACGCTGTGATAAATGAGTTTAAAAGGTAAAAAGGTAAAGGTGTCCCATACCCTATGTGGTCGTAGGGGAGCGAGGCATCAGAAACCTCAGCTTCTCTAGGGTCAGCATTTGAGGGGGCGCCCATCTCTCTCCCTCGCTGCTTTACCTTCCCTGACCCTAAAGAGGGCAGGTATGTATTTACAGCTGGGTGAACTAGGGGGACTGTACTGAAGCCAAGGCGCGCAAACGGTCACCGATCCACTTGGTAACCCCGCTCGGTGCTGCTTAACATTGACTTGGGGAAAGCGAGTCTCTGACCACTGATGTTATCCCGCCCAATGAGAAATGAGTGTACTGGTTTATAAGACAGGAAGACAACCACCATGTTGCCAGAAAAACGTATCAGACTGGCCAGACTTTGCCCCTTCGCCACACAGTGTCCACAAGATCTCCAGCATGCAGAGACAGTGGCATGTGCTGAAACTGGGCTTTTAGAACTTGAAACAGAGCCATATATGGTTCCACAGCTAAACAGAAATTTAACTTTGGTATGTGCGTGCGTGCATGCGTGCGTGTGTGCGTGTGTGTATATGTGTGTGTGTGTGGATGTGTGTGTTGTGTTGTGTGGTGTGTGTTGGTGTGGTGAAGTCTGAGGTATCGTGTTTTTTGTTTTCTTCAGTGTTCGGGAGCTAACTGCTCATGAAGATACCCTGAATCAGGTCTCAACACTTCAGACACTGCCCCTGTCTTGGACGCCTCCCAAAAAGAATGATACTCATGCACTTTGTCACAAATAAACCCGCTATCTATCTATCTGTTACATCCTTCTGGAACCGTCACCCAAGACTTGCAAATTCCATTCTCACTCTTCTGCCTTCACAATGAAATCCACCAATATCAATTAGGTCCTAGAAAAATAAAAAACAGTGAGGTCACAATTCTTGCATGTCATGTACACTTTTCTCTAAAGTATACTGGTGCTGGACCGTTCATTTCCTACCTTAGGGGGTGCATAACCTTGCTGGAAGTTATGCTGGTTTCTAGTGCATTCCGTGATAAAATACAATATCTTAGGACCATGCTGGACACTAGCCGAGAAACATGACCCAGGGGCATTGGTTCATCTCATTGTCCGCAGAACCATTAGCTGTGATGTGTCTGTGGGGTTGGTAGGGGGGTGTGGAGGTTTCAGGGGAGATAGTGTGTTTTCCTGTCTGGATCTACTGGTCTTTTTGTGTTGATGTGAGTTGACTTGTGTCTGATTAATCTTGTACTTGTCAGTCAGAGAGATACAGATACAGAGAGAGAGAGAGGCAAAGCAAGGCAAGGCAAATTCTTTTATTCGAGGATAATAGATAAGCACTCGTGTGCTTTTCAACATCCAGTCCCCGCCCTTTTCAGGGATAACATCAAGATAAAAAGATAACCTCAACTAAACAACAACAATTGTAATGATCCAAATACCAAGAGCAAGAAACATACCAAGTATCAAACAACAGGTAAGAAATAAGACAGAGATACAATGATAAGGTAATGAGAGAGAGAGAAAGCAGAGAGAGAGAGAGAGAGAGAGAAGAGAGAGAGAGAGAGAGAGAGAGAGAGAGAGAGAGAGAGAGAGAGAGAGAGAGAGAGAGAGAGAGAGAGAGAAGAGTGTGTGTTGGTGGTGTGCGTGTAAGTGTAAGTGTAAGTGTGTTGTGTTTGTGTTTGTGTTTAGGTTGTGTGTATGTGTGTGTGTGTGTGTGTGTGTGTGTGTGCGTGTGTGTGTGTATGTTTGTATGTGTGTGCGTGCGTGAGTGTGTGCGTGCGTGCGCGCGCATGCGTGTGTGTGTGCGCACGCGCGCGTAAATAAAATCAGTTTACACTTTGGAACCCCGGTCTAAAGTTCCGCAGTAACTGGCCAAATCGCAATTTCCGCCGCCTGTTGACTACAAAGTCTCTGCACAGACTTGTCCCTTGCAAACATTCTCTCTCTCTCTCTCTCAAGTGCAGACGCAGACACCCGTGGTAAAACTTTTTTCTCCCTTAATAAACCTCGTTACAAGTCCTGCATCGTAGCTGGCAGACCTAGACGGAAAGACTGCTCCGAATGACCGTGTTGATGTTTTGCAAGTGAGGGTGGGGGTTGGGAGATGGGGATCGTGGAAGCGGAGGAAAAGATAGGGGGACTGGGTGTTGCAATGCTTCAAGCCTCTCTCTCTTTCTGTCTCTTTCTGTCTCTCTCTGTCTCTCTGTCTGTCTCTGTCTCTGTCTGTCTGTCTGTCTGTCTGTCTCTTTCTCTCTCTCTATCTCTCTCTATCTCTGTCTGTCGGTCTTGTTTGTCTTTCTCTGTCTCTGTCTCTGTCTGTCTCTCTTTCTCCCTCCCTCCCTCTGTCTGTCTGGCTGTCTGTCTGTCTCTGTCTCTGTCTGTCTCTGTCTCTCTCTCTCTCTCTCTCTCTCTCTCTCTCTCTCTCTCTCTCTCTCTCTCTCTCTCTTCTCTCTCTCTCTCTCTCTCTCTCTCTCCTTTCACGATGGTTTCCCAATCTCAAAGTGTCTTATTCCAAAGTCTTCAATCACTGATCAGTGTGATGGGGCATCGGCCTCAGCGTCACTCAGCCATGCAGGGAGCCAGTGGAGCGTGGTCACTAGCGGCCCCTGCCTGGGTTCTTCCCTAGGCGGGTTTACTTACGTGCAGCCGCCACATGGCGCCTAGCACTTCACAGCATCCACAAACCCAGAGGTGGATAGAATCACTGGTCTTTCAGCTTTGAACACATCCACAACTGTTATGTTTAACGTGTTATAATTACTATGACCAGGCAGAATTTCTTGCGTACACATTTAAACATGTCATTCAGATAAGACCATAAACTAGGGCCCCGTGTGCGAACGCTCGCAGGACATCTTGCGCACACGTTAAAAGCCCGTTCCGTCTTTCGGAAGAGCAAGCCACTGTGTGCCGGTAGGATCGGATGACAAAATTGTATTAAAAAAAAACAGCATGCACACAGGTGTCGTATTTAGACACCATCCCTGAGGGAAAATCGGGGATTTGGAGTCCCCAGGGCGACTCTGGGCTGTATATAAAATTTAAACCAAAAAATGGGTAGGCGCTGCACTTATGGCGACGCGCTCTCCACGGGGAGAGCAGCCCGAATTTCACGCAGAGAAATCTGCTGTGACTTAAAGGGGTGTATAAATATGAATAAATATAAATTTCCCTGTTCGGAAGAGTAGGCTACTATGTGCTGGTGGGAAACGGATGACACAATTAGCAAAATTGCATGACCATGGGGATTGGATATAAAAGCCAAAACACATGAGTGTTTATTCGTTTATATCATCGATATAAAAGAATAAGAAAGGTAATAAACTGGGGACTTAAAACTCAAGATTACTGTTACATATCTTTCACCTTGGGAAATGATGAGTGGTATTTCAAATTGACACAATATGCATAAAACATTACAGATTTAAGGTAAACACATACTATGTTAGAATCTGACAGCACTCTGCGACAGACACACACACACACACACACACACACACACACACACACACACACACACACACCACACACACACACACACACACACACACACACACACACACACACACAACGGAATCCTGCACACATTCACCTCAGATAGCCTCCCACATCCTTCTGTTATTAGTCACAAACAAGATAAAAGAGGGTATGAATACATTGCTCTCAATACTTCTATCAGTGCTTCCATTTACATAACCGATAGGTAAGATACAAAGTCCGGGTGACCAAGTCTTGACAATGTCGCTACACTTCCATACATACATGTAATAACGTCACAAGGACAAAACACAGATTTGTAATGTCGCTACTCTCCATACATACAGACAGATAAAAACCTCACAAGGACATAACACAGATTTGTAATGTCGCTACACTCTATACATACAGACAGATAAAAACCTTACAAGGACAAAACACAGGTTTATAATGTCGCTACAATCTATACATATAGACAGATAGAAACCTCCAAAGAACAAACCCCAGAGACAAGACCTTGATCTGCACAGGATTTCCCAGCATTGGGGTGGAAGCGTCCTCTTTTAATTAGGAAGCAGTTCGTTCTTTGTTCTACCTGGATAGGCTTTGATAGAACGTATGCTGGCGCTGCTGACAGTTTCCAGACTCACAATGTCTTGAGGTTTTTTTTTACAGACACAGACTGTCTTCAGTGACTGATATCTTGACAACCATCCCAGCTTTGTACCCTCCACCCCCTCCCTCCCCTCCCCCTTTCATTGGTGGGGAGTGTGGGCTATGTCATCAGTGCTCTGCTTTTCTTTTGTGTCTCTGAGTAACGGTCTGCATTCCAGTCTCTCTCCCTCTCTCTTTGGATACGTGTGTGTCATTTTTTTCTCTTTCTAGATATCATGCGAATTACATTGTATTTATGATTATAAAGTGTATGTAGATGTTTGTATAGAATTATGTGTACATGGACATAAAAAAGTATATTAACCTTTACGGTGTATCCACCAGCCTCCTGCCCCCCCCCCCCCCCCCCCCCTCTTACGGAATGTCTTAGCAGTTAAAAAGCACGTAAGTTTTGTTATTCCTGTGTCTGTGCGTATGTGTGTGTATGTGTGTGCGCGTGCGCGTGTGTGTGTGTGTGTGCACGCCCTCGTGTATGTGTGCATGCGCTCGTGTGTGTGTGTGCGTGTGTGTGTGTGTGTATGCGCGCGCGCGCTCGTGTGCGTGTATGTGTGTATGTGTATGTGTGTGTG
>CM060334.1:4966060-4998560 GCA_030674155.1 Stramonita haemastoma
AATAATTCCGCACGAGTCACTGGGGTCTACCCACGCTCACCATATCCAATCTCGGCATGTTGATCTTCAGAGCACACCCCAAAAAACCGGACACAATTTACGGAGCTCCCCCTCAATTAAAAAAGGCAATCTCTGGCCAACGAGGACTTATTCTTTCCGTCTTCTTTCTTTCTCTTTTATTTGTCCTCCTTCTTTCATTCTGAGCTGAAAACTTAACAAATCAAAGGGCTTGCTGTCCAACGAAGAGGATCCGGCGAAAATTTATGTCCGTGTTTGGCTAGGGGGGGGGGGGGGGGAGGAGGAGAGGAGAGAGAGGAGAGAGGAGAGAGAGAGAGAGAGAGAGAGAGAGAGAGAGGAGGAGGAGAGAGAGAGAGAGAGAGAGAGAGAGAGAGAGAGAGAAGAGGAGACAGAGCAGACAGACAGACAGACAGAGACAGAGACAGAGGAGACAGGAGAGAAGAGAGAAGAAGAGACAGACAGAGACAGACAGAGAGACAGAGAGAACAGAGAGAGCACAGAGAGAGAGAGAGAGAGAGAGAGGAAGGAGAAGAGAGAGAGAGAAGAGGAGGGAGAGAGAGAGAGGAGGGGAGAGAAGAGAGAGGAGGGGAGGAGAAGAGAGATGGAGAGAGAGAGAGGGAGGGAGGAGAGAAGAGAGGGAGAGAAGAGAGAGAGGGAGGGAGGGAAGAGAGAAGAGAGAGGAGTGAGAGAGAGAGAGGGGGGAGAGGGAGAGAGAGAGAGGGAGAGGAGGAGGAGGAGAGGGAGGAGAGAGAGAGAGAGGGAGAGAGAGGGAGAGAGAGAGAGAGGAGGGAGGGAGAGAGAAGAGAGGGTAGAGAGAGAGAGGGAGGAGAGAGAGGAGGGAGGGAGAGGAGAAGGAGAGAGGGGAGGAGGAGGAGAGAGAGGAGAGAGAGAGAGAGAGGAGACGAAGAGAGAGGGGAGTGAAGAGATGGAGGGGGGGGAGAGAAGAGAGAGAGAAGAAACAACAGTTGCTCACGCAAGGGAGCCCACTGGGGAAAAATAGGGACAGCCATTTTCTTTTGAACTCATTTTGATGAAATGGGACAGTTCTGTTATCAGTGGAGATGGTTTTCATTTCTGTCCTATTTTCTTTACAACTTTTTGTGTGCTTTTCTTTTCTATTCTCCTGCCGTTTTGCTTTGCTTTTCCTTATGATTTTCTTTCTTTAATGGCCTCTGCTTTAAGTCTCTCTCTCTCTCTCTTTCTCTGTCTGTCTTTCTGTCTGTTTGTCTGTCTGTCTCTCTCTCCTCTCTATCTCGTTTTTTCTCTCTGTCTCTGTCTCTGTCTCTCTTTCTCTCTCTCTTTCTCTCTCTCTCTGTCTGTATTCACTTACCTCTCTCTTATATATATATCTCTCTCCTTCTCTCTCTCTCCTTCTATGTCTGTATACATTTGCCTTCTCTCTCTCTCCCTCCCTAGCCCCCCCTCTCTCTCCCTAGCTCTGTCTCTCTTTCTGCCTCTCTATCTCTCTCTGTCTAGCTCTGTCTGTCTTTCTCTCTCTTTGTCACCCCTTTTCTCACCCTTTCTTTCTTTCTTTCTTTCTAACTCTATGGGACTCTGTCTAGTCCTCAGCCCGTTGTGGTTTTAAATGATGAGCTTTTTATTTCCGATCTCTCTTCAGTTTTTCTGTCTACATCGATACATTGCCTGCCCCATTCCCCACTCTCTTCTTTCTTCTCTTCTTTTGTCTTATCTTCTTCCCTTATTCATTCTTTACGTTTCCTGTCGATTTCATTTTCCCTTTGTGAGGTTTTTTTTCGGTTACGTTTTTTTTGTTATGGTTTTGAATGAATTTCCTTACACAAGAGGTCTGCGTAGAAGGAATCATTACGATCATTACTCAAGTTTAGCTGCAATCCATTACCAGTTGTTTTTTTAAGGCTGTCCATTTTTTTACACTTTGCTTCTATTTGTTCTGTCTGAATGCTATTTGTTGTCTGCTGTCTGTCTGTCTGTCTGTCTATCTGTCTGTTTCTCTCTCTGTCTCTGTATCTCTCTTTCTTTCTATTTGTATACACCTGTCAACAGGTTTTTCCCGGCATGTTTTCTTCCTTTTCTCAACTTTTCTTTTGATTAGTCTCTAATTTTACCAACACTTTCCCGTTTGTTGGGCTTTATAGTTACATCCTACAACAATTGTCTGACAGTCTGAGAAAGTAAAAAAAAAAATGTACACCATTTAGAAGTCCTAAAACACGGCCAGTGCAAAACTCCCACCCTCTCATCTCTCACTCTACCATGTCCCTTTTTGTATTTTCGGTTTTCCCAGTCCACAAACTTTTGCTGTTTTAAACTTGCTTTGACCTTCTTCCTCCCGCTCCCTCCCATTTTTATGTTTGTACTGTTTTCTTCTCCTTTGGTTTCGTTCCTCGGCTACAGCTCCAAGGTTGACCAGTGTTTCGATTTTTACCCATACAACCATTTATACCCACCTTAAGGTAGCTGCGATCTGCAGTTTGGGGGTGATGATTGTCTAAACAAGACACCGATATGCATGAGCTTTTTTGTGTAAATATATCTTGTGCATTCCGTTCTTACTGGTACATGGTCCAAATGGCCTACTCTTTCGAAAGACAGATCGGGTTTAAACGTGTTGCACAAGATTTCTGCGTTCATTTACACACGGGGCGTCTCTTCATCTGGAGAACTTTCGGGGGAGTGGAGTCAGCACTGATGTTAACTCTAGGGAGAAAATCCTCTTGAACAGTCGTCTGGAACCCAGCCTTGATCCTGAAATTGCAAGTGCAATGCTTTAACCACTAGGACGATCCCTCTCCCCTCTTGTTCATTCTGATGTGGGGAGTCGTGAGATGCACACCCTGATCTAGACATAGGACATCCGCCCTGCCGTGTTTTCTGGCCTGTGTGGACTTTCTTTGTTTCTCGTGACTGACAGTCAGTGACTGCAATATCCGCAATCGGATTGTCTGGCATTTACAGAAAACAGCAGTCATTCGTGACTGACAGTATTATCAATTTAAAAAAACAAAACTTTCTCTTGAATGGTACGGGAGATAAGTTCAGCAGTAGGGCTAGTGACTTTTGCCACACTTTTGCTTTACTTATAAGAAGGAATCTACGCATACATATGCACGCAGGCACGTGCTGCACACAAATATACACTCACACACCCCCCCACCCACACACACAACACACCACACACATCACACCCACACCCACACCCACACCCACAACACCTCCCCCCACACACATTGTACAGATAGTTCCCAAGAACATGAAAAAGCATGTTAATATCCCCCTCTTGCGACGCAAAATAACCATGTCCATACTATGCGGTGATATACGCAGACCATAAAATTCCCTGACTATCTCAGACAGAAAAAAGTATCCAGCAAGAAATCCGAAGGTACTGGCGTGACTACACTGCTAGCAGTGTGTGCAGAAAGGAATCTCATTTGACAAAGGAGTTAGTGTGTTGACAATGCCTGCACAACACATGCAGAAAGCTGTGTGGAACAAGACAGACTGTGATATCAGGGATGCCATGTGGTCTGTCTGGTGTTGGTTAGGATGAAATTCAGCGGTGTGAAGGGACAGACGACTGATATCAGGGATGGTATGTGGTCTGATGTTGTCAGGTCATCATGGGATGAGGGGCGGACACACTGACATGACAGGACTGACTGACTGACTGACTGACTCATGACTGCCTGCTGCTGCTACTGCATGCTGCCTGCCTGCCTGCCTGCTTGACGACGAGTGGCTGACTGCCTGCCTGCTGCTGCTGCTATGCCTGCCTGAGCTGCATGCCGACGCTCTGCGACTGCCTCAGCTGAAGATAGGTAACAATCACAGCTGGAGGTGATGCAGTGGACTGATGCAAGATACCCCCAGAAAAACTTCCAGACACACGTGTGTGGCATCTGATGGAACGTGTGTAACAAGGTGCTGTGTGATGTGTGTGTGTGTGTGTGTGTGTGTGTGTGTGTGTGTGGCGCGCGTGTGTGCGTGTGTGTGTGCGCGCGCGTGTGTGCGTGTGTGTGTGTGCGTGCGTGCGTGGTGTGTGTGTGTGCGTGTGTTGTGTGAGTGTGTGTGTGGTGTGCGTTGTGACTGTATGATAGACACACAGAATAAGAGAGAGTAATCTTTATTCCTTAAATAATCTTTAATTTTTCAAGGGTAACAGGGTGAGCATTGACATACTTTTTCCATCCGGCCTGGAGAGAGGAGAGTAGGAGAGGAGAAGAGAGAGACGAGAGAGAGAGAGAGAGAGAGAGAGAGAGAGGAGAGAGAGAGAGAGAGAGATGAGAGAGTGAGAGGAGAGAGAGAGAGAGAGGAGAGAGAGACAGACAGCAGAGAGAGAGAGACGAGAGACAGACAGAGAACAGAGACGAGGACAGACAGACAGACGAGCAGAGCTGAGAGAACAGAGAGAGAGAGAGAGACAGAGACAGAGCCAGACAGGAAGACAGAGAGAGGAGAGGAGACAGAGAGAGAGAGAGAGGAGAGGAGAGAGAGAGAGAGAGAGAGAGAGAGAGAGAGAGAGAGAGAGAGAGAGAGAGAGAGAGAGAGAGAGAGAGAAGAGAGAGACAGACAGACAGAAGACAGACAGACAGACGAGAGACAGAAGACAGAGACAGAGAGACAGAGACAGAGAACAAGACAGAGAAGAGAGAGAGAGAGAGAGAGAGACAGAGAGAGAGAGACAGAGACAGAGACAGAGAGACAGACGAGAGAGAGAGAGAGAGAGAGAGAGAGAGAGCACATCACTAAGATAACGTAATGCTGCCAGGAATCCCAGGAAAAGGCCTCCCTGCAGAATTTCACTTCATGTTCTCTGCTGCTGGGAAGAAGAGATAAGATGGCCGATGATAGAAACACCACACACACACACTCCACACACACACACACACACTCACACACACACACACACACACATACACACACACACACACACACACACACACACACACACACACACACACACACACCACACTCACACACACACACATACACACACACACATCCAAACATCCACTGATACACTCACACTCACACACACACATACACACACCCCGCCCGCACGCCCGCATGTACGCACACATACACATACACGATATCCACACACGCACATACATACACACACGCACGCGCGCGCGCGCGCGCACACACACACACACACTTTATTTCTTTCTCTCTCTCCACAACTCTCTCAAATCTACAGTAAATCTGCAGGCTTGTTTTATGTCCATTGTTTAAATAAAAAAAACCCAAAACAACTTGAATACATAACAGATTGTGAAATTGCTTGTCATGAGCCTAGAGTATCCTTTCTATGTTTTATGTAAAGTGTTATTTCTATTTTACCTCTGATATCTCACTGATTCTGGAGAGATACGTTTTGAGGTAATCTACGATTAGCACTGTCAAGGGTATTGGATGTTTTTTATACTGTAAAAAGCGGCATAAAAGATTTTATCAAGGCCTCTGTAGCTCCTGCTTTTACATCTTTGTTTTATCAGCAATAAACATGATTGTAGTTTGGGTTGAGTGAGATGTTTATTATTTTTATTTGTTTGGTTCTATGTCTACAAGTAAAATGTCTACTCATCTTTCTTTGGGAGGAAAGTTGTTAGGGGGAGGGGGAGCGCAAATTGTAACATGAAAATGGAAATAGAGATAATAAAATGAAACACTTAACCGAGGAATCTTGTAGGGGGCGGGATAGCTCAGTGGTCAGACCACTAGCTTTCCCCAAGCTACAGTTAAGCAGCATCGAGCGTGGTTACCAATTGGTTGGGTGACTGTTTGCGCACCATGGCTTCAGAACAGTCCCTCAGTCTATCCAGCTGTAAATGGGTACCAGGCCCTCTTTAGGGTCAGGGAAGGTAAAGCAGAGAGGAGATGGGCGCCGCCCTCAATATGCTGGCCCCTAGAGAAGCTGAGGTCTCTGACGCCTCACTCCCCAAGGATCGCATGAGTTATGGAACACATTTTACCTTTTTGCCTCGCAGTGCTTTAGGCAGCAACATTTCACTATAATACACGTTGGATTACTGATGCAAGATGGAATGGTAGAGATTAAAACAGGCCTCGCAGGAGTGTGCAGTAACTGAACTAGTTGCCAGAGAAGACCTGCTAGTCGTAAAACTTGTCATGAAACAGATTCTGGAGATTTATGTTTTAGGTATCTGTTCCAGAATACCTGCCAGCCATCTGATTCCCTACTTCAAAAGAAGCGTCAGGGAAATTTCCATTGGCTTTGGCATCGACATTAAATGTCAGACACTTTCCCCTGTCAACTGGTCTGGTTGATGGTGTGCAGGCCTCACGTGTGCTAGCCATTAAAGTTCTCTGGCAGGCTGTCTGCACACATTCCTCAGCTGGCAGGCAGGGAGGGAGGGAGGTGTGAAGAAGATGAACAGGGCTGCAGTACTGTGCACCTTTAATCTCTCCTCTTGACTGATACGCCCTCACTCCCATTCAGCATCGTGCAGTCTGCTCAATTAAACTGGCACTTGTTCTGACAATTCTGCAGTTGCTGCTGTGTTAGGTAGGGAAGAGTTGGGTTTTTTAAAAAGGTGGGAATGAAAGTGTTAACTACTTGCCTTTTAATTGATCGTTTTAATGAAAGTGTTGAATAAAGCTCTGATGTGGTGCTGATTGGAAAACTTGTCTTTCATACCCTACAACAAAACTCAAGTTGCTGCTTGCTGTAAACCATTCTCCACGCCAGATCGTGTCTCAAACAAAGAGTGTATAGTTACAGCGTGTTTGTCGGTAACAAAGAAGTCACGATATACCCTTTCACTCTGAACTCAGAGCAAGATGTACCTTCTCAGAGCCAGTGGAAATTGGAATTGCTTCTATTCTGTATTAATGTTTTCCGTATTTGTGTTGTCTTGATGGTATAAGCTAACATTGACAAGTACATGGCAATGAAGAAATGTTGAGCGTGTGCACAGCATTTTATATGGGTTCTAAGCAATCAGCACACAATTGATATCATGTGCTCCTATGTCATCATGAAACGGCCCATGCTGACATAGTGATAAATACGTCAACCTTTTTTGTAAATAATGTTCTTGAGAAATTCTAACAGACTGCTCCCTTCTTCACTAAAACCACACGTATACATTTGCACAGACATCCGCACACAGGTACACGCGCGCGCGCACACACACACACACACACACACACACACAACACACCACAACATACACACACACACACACACTCGCACGCACACAAATAAACACACATCACACACATGCTTACATATTGCAAAACGACTATTCATTACCTCTCTGAATCTGTTACAAAAACCTTGGCTGACAAAAAAACCCTTTTACTGCCGCCATTGGTATCCTTGTCTGCAAGACATTTTCCAGAAACAGCTGGCATGCTGTGGTCTGGACAGCTTCAAGCTGGTATACAGCTCGTTGGTAGGGAGTTGTCTGATGGGTACTAAACACTGTCCACTGCAATTCTTCGTGAGGACGACTTCTTCATACTGGCTCTTTGTACATATGAAATCCTGACATGGCTGCAGTTCCCCCACTTGTCAACTCCTATTACTGACTACATGCTAGGTTCATTCAACAAACTATAAACAGGCAGGATCCTATGCACACACACACACACACACAACCACACACCTCTCTCACTCACACCACCACACTACACCATACCACACAATTCTCTCTCTCTCTCTCTCTCTCTCTCTCCCTCTCTTCCTCTCCTCTCCTCTCTCTCGCACTCACGCACGCATACGTAGACAAAGACACACACACACACACACACACACACATACAAATCCGCGAACTGCGAGCACATGTGACTGTGCGTGCATACCGAACACGCTACAAACTGTCTGCCTGCCTCCCCCCCCCCTCTCTCCACACACACACACACAACACACACACACACACACACACACCACACACACACACACACACACACACACACACACACACACACACACAGAGTTCTAACCATACGGCTATGTAAGGATTGCCAAGCACGTATGTCTGGGATTCGTTCAGTGGGTACCTTGCGTCAGTCCCATCCACGTTAGGGTGGCCATCTTGCAGATAAACGACCTGCTGTGACTCACCCAGTCAGGCCCCTAAGTCACTCACAATCTCGCTTTTCTGACCTACAGTTTCTTTTAGTTCCTTCGAAAGAAGTATTCACACATATGGTATTTTCATGTTTTCCAATATAGTGCTTTTAACGATCAAGTCTTTTCCTCCCCCCTTCTCTCTCTCACACACATACACATACACACACGCACACACACACCCCACCACACACACACACACACACACACACACACACACACACACACACACACACACAACACACACAAACTCTTTGAAACTGTATATACAAAAAAAGAAAACATGTCTAAAATGAGAAACAGTTTATGTCATTACTATCACTAATATAAATAGTTCTATGTTGTACTATCACCAGCAACAAATAAGAAACTTTTGTTTGCTTCAACGAGAGCCTATTAGTAGAGCACTACACAGGACAGTAAATAATCATGCTGAAAATTAGTACCCTCACCACAACAGCAATAAGCAGTGTTTTTTTAAGTTGTTTCCATACGCCCATACGCGCATACGCTTTGGGAGAACAGCTGAAGAAAAAATCGTGTAGAAAAAAAGGAAAAGTTGTGTAATTATGACACCAAATACAAAATCTAATACCAAATGCGGGTTCCAGAAGATGAGGCAGTGTTTGGCTTACAGGATATAATTGGTTGTAACCTATGCCATAACACGTACCCCTTTATTACGAAAGCTGAAGACATTTCTTTGTAAACTAGAAGAACTGTTGACGAAATAGAAAAGGTTTGCCAGTTTAGAAAGCAACTAACACATGATTATGAGGTATGCTAGTTGAATGGCCAGTCTAAAACTTCGTAGTCTAAAGTAGCAACGATCTTCCTAGGCAGCTCTATTTTCTTTCCTTTAGTATCACTAGTTTGTATGTACTTTTGATAAAACGTGGTGTACAATAACAGTGCTGACATTTTCTATTTCGATCAGATTGCAGAGAGAGAGAGGAAGGAAAAAGAATCCTCATAATACAGCTTCAACAGGCCTATTCATTTTTCCGTAGTGACCTTTCAACAATGATGGCCGGCTAATTTGTTTTGTTAGGGATTAGAAATACTCAGCCTTGGCACCAAAAGACGGTCCTTCTCAAACAAGCACCAAGGACTAAAACCAGTCTTGTCCTTGACTCATAGCTTCTTTCCTGTATGGTTTTATGCTGGGCAGTTAGCTAGGAACAAGTCAACTAAAAACAATAACTTAAAAAGAGACTGTCGTAGCAGAATGGAAACTTAAGGGGGTGTAAATGGACAGAAGAAGCAGAAGCTGAAGACTATTCATTGCTCTGAAAATGATGTGTTTTTTCCTTCTCTTGTTCTATTTTTTAATTATTAATTTTGTGCGTATATGGTTGTAGTGTCGTGAGAAACATTAGCGTCTCAGAATAAAAGTTGTGCGCCGTTGTTAAGGAGCGAAGGTTTTTTGTTCTGTAGAATGTTCAGAAGAAAAACAGAGCATTTAAACCAGAGATAATGATGGTGGTGTTGCCATTATATTCGTATTTTAATGCTACAGAACACTGGAAAAATGACCGTTATGATCATCCTTGTTGTTTGTGTGTGAGTGTTCTTTTTTATTTCAAGGATAATGGAATAAGCACGCATATGGGTTTGTTTTTTTTACATCCAGTCCTTGTGTGTAGGAAGTTTTGTAAAAAATTTGTTCATCGTTCCCACTGGCACACAATGGCCTACTCTTACGAAAAGCGGACGGGGCCTAAACGTGTGCGCAAGCTGTTTTGCGTGCGTTCGCACATGGGACCTCGGTTTATAGTAACATCCAAAGGATTGTGTGTGTATTTGTGTGTGTGTGTATGTGTGTGTATGTGTGTGTGTATGTGTGTGTGTGTGTGTGTGTTTGTGTACGCGCGTGCGCGCGCGCGCGTATGTGTGTATGTCCTCATCGCCTCTCTCCCCTCTCTCTGTCATCCTCAAAGTAAACACAGCGAATACCACCCACATGTTTAGATAGCTCTCTTTGATGTGCTGTGAAACAGATAAAGCCCGCGACAGAGTGTGTTGTTTGTTTCATTCTTTTCCTCTGTTGGCAAACAGAGGTTTATTTTATTGTATGGACCAGGCTTTCAGGGTTTGTTGTGCTTTTATGGTTTATTTATTTATTTTAAAGATGTGGCTAAAAGCTGATACTGGTACACACACACACACACACACACACACACTACACACAAACAAACATACACATATATATATATATATATATATATATATATATATATATATATATATATATAAGTACACACATACACACGCATCTCTCTCTCTCTCACTCTCTCTCTTATCCATCTATCTATCTATCTATCTATCTATCTATCTATCTATCTATCTATCTATCTATCTATCTATCTATCTATCTATCTATCTATCTATCTATCATATATATATATATATATATAATATATATATATATAAAAACTCACAGCCCTGTTGTAACCTCAGTGGTCGGTTTGACCAAACCCAAAATGAATAGATACATTTTTTTGTCTTGCGATGTCTTGTATACCCCTTTAAGCCACGGCAGATTTCTCTGCGTGAAATCTGGGCTGTTCTCTACAGGGAGGGTATAATCGCCACAAGACAAGTGCCACCCAGTTTTGTAAGCAGCGAGAGTACAAGCAAGCATGATTGAATGAATGAATCAAATGAATGAACGAATGAATGAATGAATGAATGAAGAAGGAAGGAAGGAAGGAAGGAAGGAAGAAGGAAGGAAGGAAGGAAGGAAGGAAGGAAGGAAGAGGAATAAAGGAAGGATGTAAAGAAGGAAGGAAGGAAGGAATCTGCATCATGTTGCACAGTGGCAGACGACATTACATTAGCTGGAAAACGGTGTTTGTGCCGTTAGAAGTTATGAAATTGTGTTTTGATTTATAGTGCTAGCCAGTGTACTGTTAATGGGCTGTCTTTTACTCTGAAGACTGCAGGCACGGTATTGTCCTATATCATACTGTATTACACTCAACTATACTGTACTGCACCTGTCACACTATAGGGCCTACATCACAGCCTTGTATTACATACATTAGCACTAGATTGCTCCTTAATGTGGATACGGTCACCTGCATTGAAATATTTGGTTGGTTTGTTGGTGAGGTGTGGTGTGTATGCATTTCTGTCCTCTTTTTTTCGGTCTCTTTATCTCACCCTCTCTCCCTTCCCCCTATCTATTTCAGACACTTTAATCATGTCCACACACACAGCAATCACATGCAAAATACTAGCGTGTGCGCATGCACTTGTGCGCGCGAGTAAGCACACACACACACCACCACACACACACACACACACACACACACACACACACACACACACACACACACACACACACACACACACACACACACACGAAAGCGGACGCTGACATATCCCCGCATTTGAACAAGGAGGCCAGTTTTCTCTAATGGTTAGAACAAGATACAATTTATCAAGCCCAGTATCACATTTCAAGCAAAGGTGATGCATTGGACACTTCATACCTCTCTGTCATCTAAAATAAAAATCAATCTGGTTTTCATATTTCTACCTGTCCTCAGATTTTACTCCGCTCCCCCTCCCCCCTCTCCCTGGCACCATGTTCCTCTTTGTGTCACCTCTCTCTGGCTGTCTGTGTCTCTCTGCCCCTGTCCATGTCTGTGTGTATCTCTGTGTCTGTCTGTCTGCCTGTCTGTGTCTCTCTCGTATGTCTTCATCTCTTATGCCGGTGGCTAGTGAGTGAGTGAGTGAGTGAGTGTGTGTAAGAGAGAGACAGAGACAGAGAGACAGAGACAGGGAAACAAAGAGAGAGTGAGAGAGAGAGAGATGACAGACAGACAGACAGAGACAGAGATAGATATAAACAGACAGACAGACAGACGGACAGACAGAGACAGACAGACAGAGACAGAGATATGAAACGCACATGACAAAATAAAGATTATACAAGACTTCTTTTTTTCAAAAAAGAAGAAGAAAAGTTGGAGACAAGAGGTGAAGAGAGGGAAGAGGAAGTTAAGAGCATTGAAAGATGAACTCAGAGGGTAGGGTGGTATAGTGGTGGTGGTGATGGTGGTGATGGTGGTGATGGTGGTGATGGTGGTAGCGGAACTGGTGGGAAGGGAAGTGAAATTGTGATAGGAAAAGCAAACGGTGCCAAGCAAGGAAAATAGAGCTTGGATAGATTAGAAAAGGGCAACCACGAAAAATGAAGAAGAAGAAAAAAAGAGGAAAATAAAAAGCGATGGCAGATGTAGCGATATGATTGCAACACAAATATTATATCTCCCTTCTCTTCATAACCTCTGTCTCTCCTCACTTACCTACGTTTTCTCTCTGTCTCTGTATGTCTCTGTTGAAGTCTGTCTGTCTGTCTGTCTGTCTGTCTGTTTCTGTCTGACTGTCTGTCTGTCTGTCTGTCTGTCTGTCTGTCTGTTTCTGTCTGACTGTCTGTCTGTCTGTCTGTCTGTTTCTGTCTGACGTCTGTCTGTCGTCTGTCTGTCTGTCTGTCTGTCTGTCTGTCTGTTACTCTTCTCTCTCTCCTCTCTTATCTCTCCTCTCTCTCTCCTCTCTCATCTCTCTCTCTCCTCTCTCTCTTATATATAATATTTACATACATATTTACATACATACATACATACATACATACATACATAATACATACATACATACATACATACATACATACATACATACATAATCATCTCTTTTCTCCATCTCTTTCTCCCTCCACCCTCTCTCTCCCCTTCCCTTTCTCTCTTTCTCTCTGGAAGCATGTGTTGACCCTTTGTTGTTTTTTATATCTCTCTGCGTGCATGCGTGCAAGTGTGTGTTGCGTGCTCACGCGCGAGCGAGTGTGTATGTGTGTGTATAGCTTGCACACTCATTGAGACACACTGCGCCCATTAAAGCAAACCCACACACAAACGTGCACAGTTTTCTTCCCTGATTCCAAACTCTCTTCTACTGAAACATTGTAGCATAATTATGCTTAATAGTAACTTTGGTGAAATCATAAGCTTCGGAAATAATTGTCAAAGTATGTTTTCTTTTGGTTTTGTATTAGTATATAAATTATAATAAAAATGGATTGGCACACATACTCTGTCTGTCTCTGTCTTTCTGTCTCTGTCTTTCTCTCTTACTTTCTCTGTCTCTGTCACACACACAAATACAGACACACAGACACAGAAACATTCCCAGAGAAAGCTTGAAACTGAGTGAGAGAGGAGACATACTTAAAAACAGACAGAAAGATAATTGCTGGTGAGCTGGGAGAAACACATGCCGCTTCTGAGCCCTGCAAACAGACAAACAAACAGTGAAGCAGACAAACAAACCCACAGACAGACAAACAGACAAACAGACAACCAGACCCGTGTCTCCCAAGTCATTAACCCAGCCACACAAGGAAGAGGAGGTAGGTGAACTCCCTGTTGGCAGGGCAGACTGTAGAAGTGGTGAAATAATAACACAGCTCCCTCTTTATCTCTTCACCTTTTTCTATGTTCTCTCTCCCCTTCATCTCTCTGTCTCTCTCTCTGTCTCTCTGTCCTCTGTCTCTGTCTCTGTCTCTCTCTCTCTCTCTCTCTCTCTCTCTCTCTCTCTCTCTCTCTCTCTGTGTCCGAGTGGCTTCCCTTGCTTTGCTGCCAGCAAGATGCTTTCTCTCCAGCTGTGTGTGGATTTTTGTGGTTTATCAGTCGTTTGACTTCAAAATGCCAGTGCATGGACTATACCAGCAACACTAGGATGCATGTTGAACGCAGCACTGCATGAACAAACGCTGTCTTCATTCAAGGTGGAAGGGAGAGGACATCAGACTGTTGTCATACTTCGTTTGACAGGTAGGCCTAATAATACTGACCACTCCCCTGTCACGCCAGTTCAAAATACAACATATAGAAAAAAAGTGCTCTTCTCAACGAATCAGGGACAGAAGAAGAGCGGAAGCCTACAAAATAAATAAAGAAGACAAATATAATGAACAAGTTTCGTCCCCCTCTCGTTTATATGTACCCACACCACCCAGTTTATATTATGATGCGAACCACACTGACAGCAGTGCTCCTATTGATGTGTTTAAGCGTGATGAACAGTACCCTCCACCCTTCAAACAATGCCAGGAATGAACTCTTAAATTGGTATGAAAGAACATGACATAGACAAACAAAGAGTGACAATTTCCTGCAGTAATGATGTAAGAGAAATAACATAATATATCTATACTTGTGGAAAATAAAGTGAAAGATAGTCTGCGAGCGCGCGCGCGCATACACACACACACACACACACACACACACACACACACACACACACACACACACACACACACACACACACACACACACACGAGCGCGAGCGCACGAGAAAAAATAGCAACACAGGCATGGGGGGAGAAAGACAGATTATTAGTTAGCCAATGGCAAGCAGGAAAAAATGCCGAAAATTAATGAGAAAATGGATTAAGAAGTGAAACATATAAAAAAAAAAACATTAAAAAAGACAAAAAACAAAAGTATGAAAAAATAACAAAAGACTGACATCCCTCTCTTTAAAAAAATAACGAAAACCCAAAGAAATAGCCCCAAAACGCTAAAAACATGATTTAAAGATAAACTAATAATAAAGAAAACAGGAGAGAACGTAAAACAAAGACATATACAAAAAGAAAAAAAGGAAAGGAAGATAAAAGTCAGATACCAGTGAAAGCAAACACTGGAAAGAAGATTTCTTATGGAAAAAAAAACTTTATAACATCCCACCCACATTTTCCTTTGTGCGAACCATAGTGAAAAGAAAAAAAAGACTGGAAACAGACGGACAGACTGACAAAGAGATAGAGATACAGAGACTGAAAAAATAAAGAGCAGACAGAAGCAGACAGACAGACGAAGACAGACAGACAGACAGAGGAGAGAGAGAGAGAGAGAGAGAGAGAGAGAGAGAGAGGAGAAGAGAGAGAGAGAAGAGAGAGAGAGAGAGAGAGAGAGAGAGAGAGAGAGAGAGAGAGAATGACAATGACAATGACAATGACAATGACAATAGTTTATTGTGACAAGCTTTACGCCCATTCACAAGGGGAGAGAGAGAGAGAGAGAGAAGAGAGAGAGAGAGAGAGAGGAGAGAGAGAGAGAGAGAGAGAGAAGAGAGAGGAGAGAGAGAGAGAGAGAGAAGACAGACAGACAGACAGACAGACAGACAGACAGACAGACAGACAGACAGACAGACAGAGAGAGAGAGAGAGAGAGAGAGAGAGAGAGAGAGAGAGAGAGAGAGAGAGAGAGAGAGAGAGAGAGATCTGATTTATTCTTTTATATCGAGGATAATGGAATAACCACTCTTGTGCTTTTTTACATCCAGTCCCCGTGTGTATGCAGTTTTGTAAATGACATCTGTTCCCACCGGCACACGATGGCCTACTCTTACGAAAAGCGGAACAGGATTTAACGTATGCGCAAGATGTTCTGCGTGCGTTCGCACACGGGGCCTCGGTTTAAAGTCTCATCCGAAGGACTTTTGGGGAGAGTGGAGTCAGCACTGATGGTAACTCCAGGAGAAATTCTCCTCGACCGGACTCGAAACCGGGTCTTCAAATTGCTAGCGCAATGTTCTGACCACTAGGCTATCCGTCCCCTGAGAGAGAGAGAGAGAGAGAGAGAGAGAGAGAGAGAGAGAGAGAGGAGAGAGAGAGGAGAGAGAGAGAGAGAGAGAGAGAGGAGAGAGAGAGAGAGAGAGAGAGGAGAGAGAGAGAGAGAGAGAGTATGTGTGCCAATCCTTTTTTGAATTACATTATACACATAAAGAAAGAAGGATAGGTTGATAGAAAGGAGAGAAAGAAAGAAAGAAAGAAAGAAAGAAAGAAAGACAGAGCAGTTGAGCCCATAAGTGAGTAGAGGTGATCGAAAGAAGAAACAAAGAGCTGAAGGAACAAAAGAGAGGGTAAAGACAAAAAGACAGGGATCAGCACAAATTAAGGAAGACAAAAAAAATAAAGAAGAAGAAAAGTCACAAGAGAAAAAACTTTCGCTTTCACATTTCATTTTCACGCCATGTCACCGGGTACAGAACCGATCAATTTGCTACACCAAAGTTAATACCAGGAATTCTACTGAAACATAACTAATGCATAACTTAATGCACTGATAAAACCGCGAGTGCCAGCTGAGCATACGTGTGTTTCTGCAAGCCATATGATTTAAAGCTCTTTAAAAGGTTTGTTCCTCTACGTGAGTTTGTACACGAACAGCACTGATACACTGGCATAGTTAAGTTTTTTTTATACCCTGTGAGTATGGGAGACTGGGAGATATCTAACATGCACATCTGCTCGTTTTGCGTGCGTGAACACAGAGAAGAGAATGCAGCACCCCACACATATGCACAGTGTCAGAGAAAAGAGATGCTTAAGCTCCCAGAGTCATGCAGCAGGTGCCAACAGAAACGAACCAGAGACTTCATCCTTCTTATTTTCATAATTAACAGAGGCAAACTGTTGGATCATCAAAGCAACTTAACAAAGGAGAAAGAATGAAGAAGAGGAAACGAATGTAAAAAATTCAAACAAAATGTCGGCAGAAAAAGAAGAAGAAAAGAAAGTGAATATAAACCAAGGAAGAAACGAAAGTGAAAAATTCAAACCGAATGTTGGCAGAACAAGACAAGAAATACAGGAGAAAGAAGAAAAAATGCAAAAGGAAGAGAGAGAGAGAGAGAGGGGGGGGTATTTTTTGTAGAAAAAAGACATTATATAAGATAGATTAAAGCCAGCAGCAAAGAGGCAAAACAGGGGGGAAATCCCATTCAACACAGAAGACAGAAAGAACGAAAGTAGAAAGAAAAAGGGAAGAACATAAAAACATGCAGAAAAAGGAAATAAAATATGAAAGAAAGAAGCGGAGGAGGAAACAAAGTAAAAGAAGAAAGGAATGTAATGAAAAAGGAGAGGGACTAGAAGACGACCAACGTAAAAAGAAAAGGAAAAAAAATCACGAAAAGGTAAAGAGAGAAATATAAGAGAAATGAACGACGAACGAAAGAAATAGAAAGAAACAGAGAACTCAAAGAAAGAAAGAAAAAAAAAGAAAGAACAGGAGAAATAGACAAAATGAACAAAAGAAAAAAGGTAAAGAAAGGGCAGAGTCAAGGAAATAAAACATAAAAAATAAAAACAAAATTTAATCGACAAAAAGTGCGATGTAAATGTGAGTAGTTGGAGAGGGGGGGGGGGGGTGTGAGGGTTGCTACAGGGTTTTTGACTGCAGAGAGGGGGGGGGGTTAAGGAAGAAGGGAGGAGGGAAGGAGAGAGGAGAGTCCAACTTCAAGATATTTCATTTCCCTTCTTTCTTTTCAGCTCTGTCATAATTCATTTGAAATCTTTCGTCTCTGTCTTTCTTTCTGTCTCATCTCTCTCTCTCTCTCTCTCTCTCTCTCTCTCCTCTCTCTCTCTCTCTCTCTCTCTCTCTCTCTCTCTCTCTCTCTCTCTCTCTCTCTCTGTGTCTCTGTATCTATCTCTCATTCTGTCTCTATCTCTTACTCAGTCTCTGTCTGTCTGTCTGTCTGTCTGTCTCTTTCTCTTTCTTTCGCCCTTTCAGTATATATATATATATATATATTATATATATATATATATATATATATATATATATATATATATATATATATTATCCATTTCTCATGTACAAAGCACATTAAAACTCATGGGAGATTTCAAAAGAAGCGTACTTGCTTTCTTTCAACAAAGTTCACCAACTTGTTTTCTTTTTTCTTGTTAGAGAGAGACAGAGACAGAGACAGAGAGACACAGAGAGAGACAGAGAGACACAGAGAGAGAACTAATGACTACAGAGGCGTGGAAGGTGGACGTTCATCTTTTGATTTCATAAAAAAGAAATCATGAAGAAATGGCATAAACTCCTAGTATGTCTATCACTTTCCTCTAACCTAATCAAATGCAGCAGTCTCAATGAGTTTCACAGCTGAGGCTGTGTAAGAAGCATCTGAATGAAAGCAAACACGTCAGACAGGTAGATAGCCAGCCAGACAGAAAGACAGACCAGACAGACAGGCAGAACAGACAGACAGACAGACAGACAGACAGACAGACAGACAGACAGAGAGACGACACAAATGCAAAGTGAGCAAAAATAGATAAGAATGCAAGAAGCAAACAGAAATGAAGTGAGCAAGCTGAAAATAGATAAAAAGATTGTACAGAAGAAAAAAGACAGAGAAAAGAGAAACTGTTAGAAGTGAAAAAAAACAAACAAATAGAAGAATGAAGAAGAGAAAAAAGAAGAGAGACAGAAAACAATAGACGCTAATAAAGCTGTAACGACGTATCTATTTACATTGATATTGACAATGTTGTCAACTGTTCACAGTCAAAGAAAGGAAGAAAATAAGGACAAAGGAAAAATAGAAAATAAAGATTCCAGTTTTATTCTGTAAACCACAAAAGCACTGAAGTTAAAAGGAGTTTACTTTGTTGTAGAGGTAACATGGCAGGTGTTTAATACGGGCACTCATCAATCTTAAAGCTCTTGAAGGCGACATCACTATAAGATGACTTATAATGCTTATATATACATGCTTCTATGTGCGTGTGCCTGCGCGTGCGTGTGTCTGTGTGCTTATGTATGTGCTTTGAGAGTGAGAGAGAGAGATAGAGGTGTGTGTGTGTGTGTTTGCGTGCCTGCAAACGTGTACGGGTCAATATATATATATATATATATAAATATATATAGACATATATAGATATATATATATATATATATATATATATATATATATATATATATATATATTGACAAATAGACAGATAGACAGGCAGACAGAGAGATGAATGGATGGATGGATAGATGAATAGATAGATACATAGATAGACAGATAGACAGATACATAGATGGATACATAGATACATAGATAAATAGATACATAGATACATAGATACATAGATAAGTAAGATGAAAAGATAGATAGGTAGATAGATCGATCGTAGATAGATAGATAGATATAAATAGATAGATAGATAGATAGATAGATAGATAGATAGATAGATAGATAGATAGATAGATAGATAGATAGATATAATAGATAAACAGGTAAAGACAAATAGGAGGATCGATAAATAGATAAATGGATAGACATGAATTTGTACACACAACACACCACACACACACACACACACACACACACACACACACACACACACTCACACACACACACACACTCACTCACACACACACAGACACACACACACACACTCACTCACACACACACAGACACACACACACACACATCCACTCACACACACACATACACACACAAACAAACAAACAAGATACACACACATACACACGAATAGTAAACATACAAAAAAATGAATAATACAAGCAATACCCCAAAGACAGAAACTAGAAAACAAAATCACCGAGTCAAAGGTAGAAAGCCCAGGCAGACAGGTATACAACAGACAAGACCAGCACACTGGTCAACATCACATCCCCACACACTGACCTCACTATGCAGTGATGGACGTCAAGTGCAGTTGCCCTCAACAGCCAATACACACTGTCCTCTGCAAGAGAAAGACAGAAAAACCAGGTCATACCTCTTACACACGAAATAATCAGCTTTCCACAAACACTACATGTCTACATTTTGGAAAATAAGATCTGGGTCGCGGCGAAAAAAAAATATGGATGCGCGCGCGCCAGCGTGCATACGTTACACACACACACACCACACACACACACACACACACACACACACACACACACACACACACACTCACACACACACACACACTCACACACACACACACACTCACACTCACACACACACACTCACACACCCCACACGTACACACACACTCACACACACACACACATCACACACACACACTCACACACACACACACACACACACACACCACACACACACACACACACACACACACACACACACACACACACACACACACACACACACACACACACACACACACACACACATATGAGAGACTGACTGAATGACACATCACGAACGAAGGAAAATAAGCGGACATGACGGCTTTTTTACGTCCCTCCCTCAGTCAAGGAACATTTATGATGATGAAAAAACAAACAAGCCAACAAATCAGCACAGAGAGAGAGAGAGAGAGAGAGAGAGAGAGAGAGAGAGAGAGGAGAGAGAGAGAGAGAGAGAGAGAGAGAGAGAGAGAGAGAGAGAGAGAGAGAGAGAGAGAGAGAGAGGATCAGAGCAACTTCATGTCTTAAGCCCTGGCTACGGCCTAATGTGATTATGTGTGTATGTGTGCACATGTGTGTCCTCAGTATTTTACTGAAGATGACTAAAATAGACACACAGAGATATATATGTATATATTTATATACATATGATATATACATATGTATATTTATACATACACACACACACACACACACACACACACCACACACAATATATATATATATATATATATATATATATATATATATATATATATATACATACGTGTGTGTATGTGTGTGTGTGTGTGTGTGTGTGTGTGTGTGTGTGTGTGTGTGCATGCGCTCTTGCATATATAGTTATATGTGTGTTTTAGGCATGTCTGTAAGAATGCGCCCACATTTTGCCAGAGTTCGTACATACTTTCTGCTAAGCATGTCTATGTACTCCCACTCCTCAACCCTGTTTATCTGTTAGGCAGGCCATCCCTCCTCCTCTTCTCCCCCGTCCCTTATCTTCTTCTCCTTTAAGCTGTCAAGCATACAAGTCAATTAGTGGTGAAGCACTTTTCATCTTTCTCTGCTTCCCAGAACCTCTTCTGTTGGAGTGAGCACGTTGACTGCACTTCTATCCTTTCATTCATAAGTATGAGACTGGGGTAAGCACGGGGGTGGGGAGAGAGAGAGAGAGAGAGAGAAGAGAGAGAGAGAGAGAGAGAGAGAGAGAGAGAGAGAGAGAGAGAGAGAGAGAGAGAGAGAGAGAGAGAGAGAGAGAGACAAGGCAAGGCAAGGCAAGGCAAGGCAAGGCAAGGCAAGGCAAGCCAAGGCAAAGGCAAGGCAAGGCAAAGTATTTTATTCGAGGATAATAGATAAGCACTCGTGTGCTTTTTTACATCCAGTTCCCGCCCTTTTCAGGGATACATCAAGTTGAAAAGATACTAAACAATGAAACTTTACGCAGTACCAAACAACACACAAGAATAAGGACACTATATATGGTAAGGTAATAAAAATGCACTCGTTCAGAAGACAAAATCAGAAGTCACAATAAAAAAAATTTGATTATGGAAGAAAAGAAAAGTGTTAATAGGTAAGGAGCAAACAAAAAACAAGATGAAATAAACAACTGAAAACATCAATCCACCACCATCTGTCAAAAGTTATACATGTGATATAAATCATACATTTGGATAAAAAAAAGGGGGGGGGGAATTTAACTAATATCCTTATTGGAGGGGGGGGGGGAGAGATACTTCCAATAAAAGCTAAAACTAAAATAAAATAAAATAAGATAAAAAGAAGGAAGAAGAAAGAAAAAAAAAAGTTACGTAAAACATCCTAGATGTTTCAAAAGAATAGGCAGAGAGAGAGAGAGAGAGAGAGAGAGAGAGAGAGAGAGAGAGAGAGAGAGAGAGAGAGAGAGAGAGAGAGGAGAGAGAGAGAGAGAGAGAGAGAGAGAGAGAGAGAGAGAGAGCACTAGCTAGTATAACACTATTCTCTAATTCTTATATAGTCATAAAAATAAACATCTACTACATTCTAAGTAGGATGTTAAGAGAAAGAGAGAGAGAGAGAGAGAGAGAGAGAGAGAGAGAGAGAGAGAGAGAGAGAGAGAGAGAAGAGAGAGAGAGAGAGAGAGAGAGAGAGAGAGAGACAGACAGACAGACAGACAGACAGACAGACAGACAGACAGCAGACAGACAGACAGACAGACAGACACAGACACAGACACAGACACAGACACAGACACAGACAGAGAGACAGAGACAGAGAGAGTATGTGTGCTGGCACATACAAGCATAAGATTTGCAAAAGCAATTGAATTAAGTATACTGCTAAGATAACTCATTGCCCTAAAAATTTCGAGATTACATTTACATACACTTTTATACAACCTCCTAACTCTTCATGCAAAAACTATACACACCATGATGGTGCTTTCATGATCCGAAAACTAATTCCTTCCTTTCTTGATGGAAGAACTAGGTAGGGTTCGGTTTAAGCTGGTTTGCTGAAGTCATTATGAGGGCTGAAAACACGACCATAGCCCAAACATGAAAGAGACCAGGTACATAAAACATTATTGACCTAGGACTACAAATTCCCTTTGGAAGATGGGGGTCAGAACGTACAGTTTAACATCATAGAAGAAACTATGTACCTAGCCAGCATGGTTATTCACCAATGCAACACTCCGGTATCAAAATAGAGTACTCAGCCACAGAGCCATGCTTTAAACTACCTTTGGAAAAAAGGGCTTCAAACTCCCTTGATGGCAACACAGCCAAAGCTTATCTCAAGTTCAATCCTTCATAATAAAATTTGTGATAAAGCGATGGACGGCTATAGAACGTTTCTACAGGAGAGGGAAGAGAGAGAGAGAGAGAGAGAGAGAGAGAGAGAGAGAGAGAGGAGAGAGAGAGAGAGAGAGAGAGAGAAGAGAGAGAGAGAGAGGAGAGACGAGAACGAGAGAAGACAGACGACGGACGGACGACGACAGACAGACAGACAGACAGACAGACAGACAGACAGACAGACAGACAGACAGACAGACAGAGTTTTTTCTGCAAAGGGATTCAGAACCTGATGTGGGTTGAAGTTAATGAATTGCCTCTACAACAGATTACTCCGAAAAATGAAGACGTCAACAGCCACTTGAAAACCTTCATTTGTATGGGAGGTGAAAGGCTTGTTTCTCAATCTTTATAGGCCTGATGCAGCCATGAGTATACACATCATAGTTATGCAGTTATCAATATGCCTGTGAGTGTTGGCAAGCACACGTGAGGACAAGCGTAAGCATGTATGTGTGTATGCTCGCATTTGTATGCATACACATGCTCAAGTCTAAAATAGATTAATTAAATAAAAAAAACCTGTATGCCACTGGAGCTGTGGTTATTTTTCCCAGCATGTGGAACGTTTTACAGAAAATACTTCATTAACATCCTTCATTTAACCCCAGCCTCTCCCCACCCCCCACCCCCGCCTCCTCCCCTTCAAACTGTCAATCATCCAAGAAGTGGTGGAGTGTTTTGCCATTTCTCTGCTAGTTGTTGGGCATCAGCCAAGACGGAAAGACTACCCCTCCGTGTTTTGTGCTCCGGACAAAAGCACTCAGTTTAATTGAACTGCCAGGAAAAAAAGACCGGATGTGACTTTTGGGGGCTTGGAGACAACCATTCCTTAAATGGCTTCCATAACCTTCTTCACACGTGCCGTTAGGTCTGCGGTAAGAGTTAGACTTTTCAAGAGAAGGACTCAGTGCGTTTTCCTTTTAGTTTTGTAGCTGATTGTTTGAACTAGGAAAGGGCATGGGAGTCAATGTTGCAGTTTAGCTCGAGTTAAAAACACAAAAAAATCTTGAAAAAATGCTTTATCTCTGGTTTTCCTTCTTTATGCAGTCATCTTGTTTGCTAAATTGTGTGTGTGTGTGTGTGTGTGTGTGTGTGTGTGTGTGTGTGTGTGTGTGTGTGTGTGTGTGTGTGTGTGTGATGTGTGTGTGTGTGCGCTTTGTGTGTGCATGTGTGTGCGCGCATTTTGTGTGTGTCTGTGAGTGTTTATTTATTTATTTATTCTTTTATTTCAAGGATAATGGAATAAACACGCATGATTTTTTTTACATCCAGTCCCTGTGTGTATGCAGTTTCTGTATATAGTGCCATCTGTTCTCAGCAGCACACATTGGCCTACTGTTCCGGAAAGCAGAACGGGTTTTATCGTGTGTGCAAGATGTTTTGCGTGCATTCGCACACTGGACCTCGGTTTATAGTTTCATCCAAGGACTTTTGGTGTGTATGTGTGTGGTGTGTGTGTGTGTGTGGTGTGTGTGTGTGTGTGTGTGTGTGTGTGTGTGTGTGTGTGTGTGTGTGTGTGTGCGCGCGCGCGCGCGCGTGTGCGTGTGCGTGCATGCGTGCGTGTGGTGTGTGTGAGTGAGTGTGAGTGTGTGTGCATGCGTGTGTGTGTGTGTGCATCCATGCATGCGAGTATGAGTGTGTGAGAATGACGTCAGTCCGTGAGCATGGCTATCTATATAATAATAATGTTCCGACGTGTGTACATGCTTCATTCTCTCCTCTCCAGCATCTACATTCACATTTCAGCACCGCTGTCCCTGTCTGTATGTTCAGGTTGTCAAGGACACCAGCCAATTAGTAGCCCAGTGTTCACTTTCTCCCTACAGTTACTGGAGCACATGCCGAGGTCTGGATCAACAGCAGCCATAAGTGCTGGGCTTTGCGTACAGTGCATTTCTAATTGGGGTGTCAGAAGGAATTCGGTCTGTGGCATTGTTCGACTGAAAGATATTTAGGAAGCCCCCTGTCTTTCCAACTGTATTCTTTGTTCTACTCATCATGGAAATGTAGTGTAAAGATTGTCTCGAAAGACAGTACAGAGCCTACTTCATACACTATGAGGGCCACTTCCGTCATTTTATGGTGCACTCGCGTGGATGCAGCCAATATTGTAGCCCATCCCTCAGTTTGGTTGTCATTATAAATGTCATCTGAGCCGAGTTGTCATTACAGCCAGTGTACTTCCTATCAACTCCCCCCTCCCCTCTCTCTCTCTTCCTCCAACTCTCTCTCTCTCTCTCTCTCTCTCTCTCTCTCTCTCTCTCTCTCTCTCTCTCTCTCTCTCTCTCTCTCTCTCTCTCTCTCTCTCTCTCTCTCTCTCATGGACGTGATAGTCTGATGGTCAGAGTGATGCGCTCGTGATCTTCTGACCTGGATTTGAATCTCGTTCAAGAGGATTTTTCCTCTGGAGTTAACATCAGTGCCGACTCCCCCCCCAAAAAAAAAAAAAATTCTTCGGATGAGACTATAAGACGAAGTCCCGTGTGTGAACGCATGCAGAACATCTTGCGCACTCGTTAAAACACGTTCCGCTTTTCAGAAGAGTAGCCCATTGTGTGCTAATGGGAACAGATAATATTTACAGAAAGTGCATGCATACATTGGTGGAAGACCCCTTTGCAACCTCAGATTTGCAGATGACATTGACCTCATGGGCAGCAGCAAACAAGAACTGCAAATCCTCACAGACAGTCTAACAGATCGAGCGAGCGCATACGGCATGGAGGTTAGTACAGAGAAATCGAAGATCATGGTCAACAGCGCGAGTAATGACAGCACGGAAAAAAGATGAATGGAGAAATATTGGAAGAGGTGAGCCAATTCAAATACTTAGGCTCCATCCTAACAAAAGATGGCACATCAAATAATGAAGTGAAAGCTCGCATTGCAACAGCAACATCTGCTCTAGTCAGACTCCAGAGGATCATCAGAAGCAACAACATCAGCTTCTGCACCAAATACCACCTCTACAAATCCCTCGTGATATCTATCCTCCTATATGGCTGTGAATCATGGACTCTGACAGCAGAGTTAGAGAGGAGAATCCAAGCATTCGAGAACAAGTGCCACAGAAGACTCCTCAAAATATCATACAAAGAACACAAGACCAATAACTATGTGAAAGAAGAAATCAAAAAGCGTGTGGGCCCCCAAGAGCCTTTGCTCTCCACCATAAAGAGGAGAAAGCTGTTGTGGTTTGGTCACACCACAAGACACAACACCCTAGCAAAAACCATCTTGCAAGGAACAGTCGAGGGCAAGAGAAGAAGAGGCCGCCAAAAGAAATCCTGGGTTGACAACATCAAAGACTGGACTGCCCAACCCCTGCAACACTCCTACTAGCCACACAGGATCGTGAAGCATGGAAAAAGATCTCCGTTGCGTCTTCTCTATGTCCCCCCTACGTCCTTTGGGACATGGGACTGAGTGAGTGAGTGAGTGAGTGAGCATGCATACACACAGGGACTGGATGCAAACAAACACATGAGTGTTTATTTCATTATCCTCAAAATATAAAAGAAATGAAATAAATAAAAAGAAATGAAGAAATGCTCTTGTTGAAACTAAGTGGTGAGTAATAGAATTTAACGTGTACCATTTTATTTTCTTGTGATTCAATACACACATGAACATCAAACAGGCCTTGTACAAGCTCAGTGTAACATTACAGCTTCCAGTTTCAATAATTATGTAATACCAAGAAAGAGATGCTCACTCTTTAAAGAGTGTCACTTTGTGGTAAACGTTGTGCCCTTGATCTTATGCACATGCTTATGTTTCCATCATTGCTATCATCATTATGCTGTTTGTTACTGTCATCATTGTTATCAATGCTAATACAAGAATAAAAACAAAAGAGAGTGAGAGAGTGGAGGGAGAGAAAGAGAGAGGGAGGGAGAAAGAAAGGGAGAGAGATATGTATATGGAGGGAGCAGAGAGACAGAGAGACAGACAGACAGGCAGAACAGACAAACAGATGAACAGACAGACAAACAGATGAACAGACAAACAGACAGACAGGTAATGACAGACAGGGAAAGTGACCCCAAAACTGGGACTAACACCTGCCAGACACAGTTAAACTTCCTCCTGTCAGTGACGTCACTGATTCCCTGTTGAAATCCAATTACCTCCCCTCTCTTTCCTTCTTCGCTCCCCTTTTGAAATCCCCCCACTCTACCACTGATCCCAAAGTCTTGCTACTTCTGGAGACAAGTGGGAATAGGTTATAGGAAACGGACGTGAAATGTGTGCGTGTGTGTGTGTGTGTGTGTGTGTGTGTGTGTGTGTGTGTGTGTGTGTGGTGTGTGTGTGTGTGTGTCGTGCGTGTGCGTGCGTGCTGTGGTGTGTGTGTGTAAATGGAGAGAAATAACGATAACAAAAGTTTATTTTCTGAGAGTAATAGAGTAAGTACAAGACTTTATTTTATTATGTCCAGCTCTTGAGAGAGAAGGAAATGAAATAAAATCGAATTCTTTTATTTTGAGGATAATGAATAAGCACCCATGTGCTTTTTTTAATCCAGTCTGAGAGAGAGAGAGAGAGAGAGGGGAGAGAGAGAGAGAGAGAGAGAGGAGAGAGAGAGAGAGAGAGAGAGAGAGAGAGAGAGAAGAGAGAGAGAGACAGACAGACAGACAGACAGACAGACAGACAGAAGACAGACAGCAGACAGACAGACATTCAGACAGACTTTCAGACAGACAGACAGAGAGATGGACATTCAGACAGACAGACAGAGAGATGGACAGACAGACAGCTTGGGACACCAATGGAAACAGGAAGAAATCACTACCATCAGGTATCAAAATCAAGGTCTTACTCTAGATATGAATACATTGTTTCCCCCTGTGGATAGCCTGGGGCCTAGCTGTATAAACAGCATCTCAGCGGAAATTGTGTTTGCCGTGAATTCTCTCTTTACTATCCCTCTATTTGCTTTACTTTTTTCCCTTTCTTCCTGTGTAACTGCTTCTTGTCCATTTTTCTACCTTCTTGATCCATTCTCCGACCTTTTTTCTCCAGGAAGACGCAAAAATAAAACGTTCTCCCCCCACTGAATTTGCATGTGCTGGGCCTGATTTTTCAGATGCTGAACAGCAGTACAACGCGTTTTTGATCCTACGGCAGACAATAGTGGCTATCTGGGCGTTTGGTGAAGAGGAAAAAGCATTGTTTAGCCACTGAGCTCTTCCCAGTTCTCCATCCATACTCTTCCACACTACAGCACAGAGGATGCTCATTCCATCACTCCCCCCCCCCCCCCCTGCAGATTTCACTGCCATCCCCGAACTCTGCCTCCTCAAGCCAAAGCACACAGCGCTCTCACACACCGCCAGGGCTCAGGAAGATCTGTCCACATCAAACTCAAATACAGCCTGTCTGCAGGCTGCAAATACCATTACCCAATGCTGTCAACATTTGCCCCCTGTCCACGTGGCCTGAAACGCCCATTTATCACTCTCTTCAGCACTGGGAAGAATCTGTTTCAGAAGAATGCTTTACCGCTTATAAAAATTTCATGGATCAAACTCCATATTTGCTGAGGCATAGAGGGAGTGGAAATATCTTTTTAGTATATTTCTTGAAATTGTAGTAAAGTCTAACACACAGGAAAACGAAAACAAACAGAAAAAAGAACAGAAAAAAGTTTGTTTCAAATAGGTGTATGTACAAGACTAGCGCCTGTTACTTTCCTGTGCATGGTTTTGTGACCAGTGTATGTTAACCAAGCAAACGAGTGACAATACCGTACCATGATGCTGAACACAAAACAGTTAAAATAATCCAAACAGGAGCCTTCTATAATACCACTATCATTGCCGTTGTCTGCCTCTTCATGCTAATGAAAAGTTCTGTAACAGTAGTAGCTTCAATTACAAATAATATCATCCTTAAAACAATCATATTTCTACCGACCTTATTCTATTACATGCTGTCTGGGAAAGATTGTATCTGTCTGAAAAATAAATTGTCTGGACTTTCGACACTGTAGGAGTAGTGTTGCCCTTGCCCCTTCCCTGCTTGACAAGAAAGCTCTCATTAATCAGAAGAACAGACACTAACCTTGCCAGCACAGGAGTTGACTTTCAAAGAATAAGGGACAAACAGACACGTAGGGAGGGAGGGAGGGAGGGGGGGAGGCAGAGAGAGAGAGAGAGAGAGAGAGAGAGAGAGTGTTGTGTGTGTGTGTGTGTGTGTGTGTGTGTGTGTGTGTGGTGTTGTGTGTGTGTGTGTGTGTGTGTGTGTGTGTGTGTGTGTGTGTGTGTCAGATACACAGTGGTTGATTGGCGTCTCCCATTACCAGGCAGACATTCCCTCGTTAGTCCTGTCTCTCATTCTTGGTACCAACCCTCCCCCCTGTTTTTCTGGTTTTTATTTTTTAAGTTTGTGTTTTCACAAACCAAAAACAAGTTCTTTCGTCCATTTCAACAGCATTGTCGGTTACTGATGTAAGCAAATCCCTGAGACCTATACTAACAAGTCATTACTCTAGGAAATATCATACTTATAATACTATCTTCAACCATGGTAAGCTCATAGCATGAACATCTGTATTCTCCCTGAAAGGAGAAATTTGAAGTTGGAATATGGCTGCCGGTACGGCAATACACTTAAAAACAGCCAAACCTACAAGGTTCTCATGGAGTATGTCTTCACAGTGATTCCCAGGAAGGATGAAGGATAGTTTGTCTCCTAGAGGATACCTTAGTGTTATGCTGGGGAATGCCCTACAGCAAGGACATGCACTTTTGACTGCTATGACAGCAATTGATGCAGCCAACTTGGAATTACTTCTGTTTCCTGATCAACTTGTTCCCAGTTTTGCTGTCTGTTTCCCCCGATCATCCAGCTATAAATGGGTACCTGCCCTCCTCAGGGTCAGGGAAGGTAAAGCACCTAGAGAGAGGAGATGGGCACTGCCCTCAATATGCTGGCCCTGGAGAAGCTGAGGTCTCTGAGGCCTCGCTTCCCTATGACAGCCTAGGTTATGGGACACCTTTACCTTTTCTTTTTACCTTTTCCCCGTCCCGCTGCTAGAGGCTGAGGCTCACCGATGGTGAGGCTCTGCGTATGCCACTGTTTTTGCCCACCATGGAGGTCGCTGCATCCAGACTTCGGGGATGTTATTATCTTAATATTAGTTCAATACACAAAATGAAATGACTAGAAAAACCGCACAGCACGAAATCAATAGCCGACTTTGAAAATAACAGGACCCAGAAAGCTGGAGATGAGAGAAATGGAGGAGAGTGGAGGGAAGGAGAAGAGGGGTGGGAAGGGAAAAGTTGGTTGAAGCAGCAGGTGCCAGCAGAGGCTGAGAACACTGTAACTGTCAAACTGCCAATACTTCCTCACATAAAACGAAGAACATACGACAACAGTAACATTCTCTCTGGTTAAAAACATAATGGAAACGTTTTTTTTTTTATATTATTATTGAACATTTAGCATAGTGGGAAAAGTTCTTGCACAGCATTTTGAAGTCATAGGCTCTTATATTTCCACTCAGCCACCACAGTGGTACAAATAACAGGTGGAGGTGAAGAAACAGAACAGTTCGGAACCAATGATAGTCTTGACCTTCTGGAAGGCTCCCGTTTGTACCTGTTGCAGTTTCACCGCCTGCAATACTGGCTGACTGCCAAGCATAACAAGTAGTATTGTTGAGTATTAATTTTGTGAGCTTACACTCTTGCAACTGGACGGGATAGCTCGGTGGTCAGAGCACTCACTTTCCCCAAGCTAAGGTTAAGCAGCATTGAGCATGGCTACCAGTTGGATGGGTGACCGTTTTCGCGCCTCGGCTTCAGTACAGTTCCCCAGTTCACCCAGCTGTTAATGAGTACCTGCTTTCTTGGGGGTCAGGGAAGGTAAAGCAGAGAGGGAGAGGAGATGGGCGCCGCCCTCAATACGCTGCCCCTGGAGAAGCTGAGGTCTCTGATGCCTTGCTCCCCTATGACCACATAGGTCATGGGACACCTTTACCTTTACACCCTTGCTACTACTCCTGGTCATCTCAAATCGAGAACAAAGACATATTAACTGGTCATTATTGGCTTATTCTACAGTCACCTTGCTCTCTCAAAGTAATATTGGTGTGTACGTGTGGCGAGGGAGAGAGCGAGTGGGTGGGTAGTCACAGTTGCTTTGACATCGTTTTGTCCTACTCGCTTTTTTCACACAATGCTGAAAAACCATGCTTGAAATCATCAGCTGTGAATTGTTCAATGTAATAGAATAGCAATAGTTGTGAGGTTTGTAAGATTTATATCTGCTACTAAAACATACAACTTTACTTTTGAATACAACTGCTTCATATATCAACTATAGTCTTTTAATGAAAGTCACAGAAAAACAGAACATGTTTGAGGAACTAGGAATAAATGAAAAAGGACGAAAAGAGCAACGGAAGGCGCGCGTGCGTGCGCGCACACACACACACACACACACACACACACACACACACACACACACACACACACACACTTACCACCAGCACAGACCTCTTCAGCAGAAACAATTTTCTTCAGAGCCTGTGCAAACACTGCCTCCAGCAAATCTGTGACGTCAAGGTGTCCCAGGATTCCCTGCTCTGGTCACGTGCTGTTTTGTCAACGGTGTCCCGCAAGACAACGTAATTCCTACTGAGTGGTAACCACGGGCAAAATGGTGTATGACCGAAAACATCACCATCCTAATTTAAATTAAGCCTGAAACCTTCTTGTCCAAACTTGACACTGACATGCAGGGATAAAAGACATGTATAATTATACAACCTACAAGAACAAAGTACACGTTTTGAGGTCATCTTACTCATACCAGATTATACTTATTGTAACAAAATCAAAAGATTGTGAAAAAAGCCTTGCTAATCGCTGGTTGATCCAGTCAATAGACATACCATCCTAGTAACCTAGATCTTTTATCATCACAATTGTTTGTAGAGTTTATATTTGTCAATTTGATTGCATAGAAAAAAACCCAAACCAAATAAATATATTAAGAATCATCATTATCTGGGGAATTAATGAGGCATTGTCACTGAAGATGATCAGTCCTCTCTCTGTATTTGTCTGTCTGTTTGTCTGTCTCTCTGTCTGTTTTGTCTGTCTGTCTGTCTTGTCTGTCTGTCTGTCTGTCTGTCTGTCTCTGTCTCTCTTCTCTTCTCTCTCTCTCTCTCTCTCTTCCTCTCTCTCTCTCTCTCCCCCTCTATTCTCTCTTCCCCCCCTCTCTCTCTCTTCCCCCCCTTTCTTTCTCTCTTCCTCCCCTCTCTCTCTCTTCTGTATGCACTTCATCTTTTTCCACCCTGAGGGCAAAATCAGAGTGGTGGCATAAAGTGGTTAGACATCACAGCAGAACGGTAAGTGTGTGTCCTTTGTGGACCATCAGGTAGAAAAAGGTCTTGGGGGAGGACAGGGGACAACACTCTTCCTGATTGTACAGACAGGGGGCATAATCCATACATCTCCATTATCGACAAGGAGATAGAGAAGAAACGCCATTTTAGCAATATTTTTTCTTACTTGATTTCAGTTACCCTATTTTCAATACTTCAAGACCGTTGGATATGAAACAATAGATATACACACATATTTTGAATGACTTGTGGATGGATGGGTGGATAAATGGATGGACGGGATGGAGGATGGATGGAGGATGTTTAGACAGACAGGATGGACGGATGAATCATTGGTCTCGACTAATAAGTAAATGTACAATGATAGATACGCAAACCAAAAAGACACAAAAGTGAAGAAATAGAAACAGCCTGGGGGTGAAAAAAAGCTAAAAAAATAGACCAGAAAATAAATGGACGATAGCTG
>CM060334.1:5003560-5013371 GCA_030674155.1 Stramonita haemastoma
GTTGTAGTTACGTATTTACGTGTGTGTGTGTGTGTGTGTGTGTGTGTGTGTGTGTGTGTGTGTGTGTGTGTGTGTGTGTGTGTGTTGTGTGTGTGTGTGTGTGTGTGTGTGTGTGTGTGTGTGTGTGTGTGTGTGTGTGTGTGTGGGGTGTGTAGGTTTGTGTGTGTGAAAGGTGTATTATATGTAATAGTGTGTAAACGATATGAAAAAATAATATAATGAAAAGAAAGAAAAAAGTAACTTAAAAAAGTGAGTAAAGAAAAATAAATAAAATATATGACAAGAGAGAAAAGCACCTGCCCGAGAATAGTCAATCAAAACCCCCCCCAACCCACGTGTCAGACGTCAGAGTGTCAACAGCAAACAATGCTTGAGGAAGAGCATGACAGCAAACATGGTCCATACATCCTACTGACAAATTAGTTGTGGACGTCAAGTCAGTTCCTAAAAGCAATACACATGTCTTCTGAAGAAAAGACAGACAGAAAAACCAGTCATACCTTTCTTGACAACATTATTTGACAACAAGCATTTAAAAATATAATATATATCATATACTATACATACATACATACATACATACATACATACATACATACATACATACATACATACATACATACATACATACATACATACATACATACATTAACATACATAATACATACATACATATATCATACATACATACATACATACATACATACATACATACATACATACATACATACATACAAAACATAATAATAATATATACATAATAATAATATTAATAATAATAATATATATATATATATATATATATATATATATATATATATATATATATATATATATATAATGTGTATACCACCAACACAAATATCTGATATTGTTTGGTCATGCAAACAGAAAAACCCAGACCTATAATTATAATGACAACACTTCTCCAAGGTAAGGTTGAGGGTGGAAGGAAAAGAGGCAGACCACTAACATTCTGCATTGCCAACATCACTGAGATCAGTTTTCTGGAAGCGCTACAGGAGATGGTATAAAGCAAGACAGAGAGAGGTGGCGACCCCTGGTACTACAGTATAGAGGTCCTACCCACGACAGCGAGCGATGAAAACTAAATTATAGTGGATTGGCGGTGTGTACCAACTCAAGTCTTCTGTCTCCATCACCGCTGTTATGGTAGGAGCTCCCTGCGATATACCCAGGGTTTGCCATATCTCTGTGTCTCTGCTGAGTTCTGACCATCTCCTGTAGTCCAGTGTATGTGCAGATTCAGTGATACAGTGTGCGTGTTATTGTTTATCTACGTTGATGTGTATGATTATAGATGTGCATGTACGTGTGTGCATGAATACTCAGGCACAACAATACTCAGGCACAAAAGTGTGCCTGTAACTGTATGTGCTCATAAATGCATGCATACACATGTTCATCTTTGAAACAGAGAAGCTGTATGCGTATGTACTTCTATTCTTCTAGCACCTGAAAATTTTCAAACACGGTCCTTAATTCGCATCCTCCGTTTAACTCCAACCTCTCCACCACCAAGCCTCTCCCTTTTCCCCTTCAAGCTGTCAATCATACAAAAAGTGGTGGAGTGTTTTGCCATGTCTCGCTGCTTGTTGGGCACAAGCCAAGTCGAAAGACTACCTCTCCGTGTTTTGTAGCTCCGGACAAAAGCACTTTGTTTAATTGAACTGCCAGGAAAAAAGACACCGGATGTGACTTTGGGGGCTTGCAGAGAATCATACGACGATAGATTTCTATAGCCTTTCTCATAATTGTGCTCTTATGTCTGTGGTAGGAGTTCAAGCTACTTAGAGACTGACTTGGTCTTTTTGTTTTATTTACGTGCTGTATTTTTTAAACTAGTTAAGTATGCTGATAAATTTTGTAGTTAAGCTCTATTTTTTTTCCTTCCTTGGTTTGAGCTCTGGTTCACTAATGGTGAGATTTTTGTGCTTATTTTTTTTTACCTAACAATTAGTGTAGTTACATTACGACTTCGGAAATAGCTCGAGTTTAAAACAAAGGAAACCAAAATGTTCCCAACCTTTGTAATCTGATTTGTCTTCTTTAAAACGTAGTTTTGTGTGTATAGTATAGCCTGTGTTCCCCAGTGTTTGATCTCAGCAATGTCAAAAAAGGTGTTGTCGTAGGAAAACTGAAAGAAAATAAATAATTAACAACCCACACACCAATAATCAAGGAAGCTTCAACACAAGTCGTGTATACGACAAAATGCTGCCACACTTAAAGACTGGCTGATCGACTGGTTAATTGAATGGATGGGGTTATGTCAATCTATGACCATGCCTGTCTATCAAAGTATATAACAAAGTACTGCCACACTTAAAAGACTGGCTAATTGACTGGTTAATTGAATGGATTTTGTTATGTCAATCTGTGACCATGCCTGTCTATTATCCAAGTGTACCAAATGTCTGGTGGTAAAGATATTCAGAGCTAGACTCTGTGTAAAACAATTTTATTAATTGGGTTGTCAGGTGGAAATTCAGCTTGCGCCGTTTTGGGACTGACAGACTTGTAAGAGAGCTGTCCAGTCCTTTCCAGTGCATTATTTGTTCCACTGGTGAGGGTAATCCAATCTCAAAATGAGATTGTGGGTGTTTTTTTTTTACATAGTGTAACTGTTTCTTGGCTCAGTGTATGGTATACTTGCGTGAAGGCAGCCGATCTTATGGAACACACTCGTTCTTTAGAGTGCCATTATTTTTGTCACCCGAGCCTAGCTTTCATTACTGTGTAGCAGTCCCTTTCTGTCTCCTTTTCTCTGTGTCTCTATGCATCTCTCTGTTACTTTAAATCCTCTCTCTCTCACTCACATACACACAGACATACGCATACATGCGCGTGCGCGCGCACACGCACACACAGACACATACACACGCGCACGCACACACACACACACAGACACACGCGAGCGCGCGCACACACGCACGCACACACACACACGCACACATACACGCACGCACGCACGCACGCACGCACGCACGCACGCCTGCACGCGCGCACACACACGCACGCACACACACACAGAGGTAATGACAGACAGGAAAGGCGACAAAAAACTGGGACTAACACCTGCCAGGAACAGTTAAACTTCCTCCTGTCAGTGACGTCACTGATTCCCTGTAGAAATCCAATTACCCCCCTTCCCTCTCTTTTCCGTCCTTACTCCCCTTTTGAAATCCCCCCAACTCTACCACTGATCCCAAAGTCTTCGCTACTTCTGGAGACAAGTGGGAATAGGTTATAGGAAACAGACGTGAAATGTGTGTGTGTGGTGTGTTGTGGTGTGTGTGTGTGTGTGTGTTGTGTGTGATGTGTGTGTGTGTGTGTGTGTGTGGTGTGGTGTGTGGGGTATGGTGTGTGTGGGTGTGTATGTGTGTGTGTGTGTGTGTATGTGTTGTGTTGTGTGTGTGTTTGTGTGTGGTGTGTTGTGTGTGTGTGAGTGTGTGTTTGAGAGAAACTCTTTGGATGTAATAATATCTCCAAATTAATACATTGACAATATTTTGCCATGTATCTCTATCCTCTGCTGCTTTCCTAAAGCTAGCAAAATTCAAGCCTTTCCATCATACTACTTCTCCTCTCTCTCTCTCTCTCCTCTCTCTCTCTCTCTCTCTCTCTCTCTCTCTCTCTCTCTCTCTCTCTCTCTCTCTTGTCTACAGCTGCAAGATTTCTGGAACTAAGATGAGACATAATTCCCTGGCAGATGCCACTAGCAGTGATTGAAGTTTTATTAAAGAAGTAAAAAAAAAAAAAAAAAACCCAACAAGTTTAGCATTCACACATCAGAGATTTTGAGTCTGACTTAATCAGATAAATGAATAACGTCAACTTTGATGATATGTTTCTGCAGAAAAGCACAAAATCCAAAAGAAAATACAGCTGCCCTCTTTATGGCATACAGGAATGAGAGAGAGAGAGAAAGAGAGAGAGAGACAGAGAGAGAGAGAGAGAGAGGAGAGACAGACAGAACAGACAGACAGACAGACAGACAGACACAGACAGACAGAACAGACAGACAGACAGTCCAACAGACAAGCTCGGGACTAAAGACAGAACAGGCGAGATCAATACCACCAGCAGTTAAAATCACAGGCTTTGGCTATTTCACGCATTGTTTAGCCACTGAGCTCTTCCCAGTTCTCCGTCCATACTCTTCCACACTACAGCACAGAAGGATGCTCATACTTCCCCCCCCCCTGCAGACTTCACTGCCTTCCCTGAACTCTGCCTCCTCAAGCCAAAGCACACAGCGCTCTCACACAGCGCCTGAGGCTCAGCAAGATCTGTCCACATCAAACTCAAATACAGCCTGTCTGCAGGCTGCAAATACCATTACCCAATGCTGTCAACATTTGCCCCCTGTCCACGTGGCCTGAAACGCCCATTTATCACTCCTTCAGCACTGGAAAGTTTCATCCCTTCTTCTCAAGGGTGTGCTAATGCCTATAAAGTATTCCGCGGATGAAGGCTCATATCTCACGAGACATAAAAAGTGCAAAAGATGTCTTTTAAATTTCTTTATCAAAAATCGGGTAAATATTTTTAAAAAGTGAAAAATGAACTAAAAAAATGAAAACAAAATGGCTGCTCTGAATTTTGTTTCGCCAGATACACAATACTGTATGTGTGCTCTAGTCTAAGCCCGTTTTTTTTGCAGTTGTGTGTTGTGTGTGTGTGTGTGTGTGTGTGTGTGTGTGTGTGTGTGTGTGTGTGTGGTGGTGTGTGGCGTGCGTGCGTGCGCGCTTGCGCGCGCGTGTGTGTGTGTGTGACTAGTTCCCTGTCCTTGTTGCTTTATTCAACATCCCCCTCTGCTGCCTTTCCACCATCACTCCCCTCCTTCCCCATCTCTTGCCACACACTTTTGTCAACAAGCCGTGATTAAAATGCTATTGATTTCATCCAGCATTCTATGCAAACTGAAAAGAAAACTGGACCTTCAACAGACTGGAATTAAACACAAATGGTCAAACAGGTTTTGGCAGAAATGATCAATGACAATTATGGCATGACACGGCGGTTCAAAGTTTGTTCTTGACCAAAATCTGTCTATAGCGGAATTCTCTTTTTCTTTTTAAGAACACCAGCAGATTGGAACAAGTTCAATAACCAACAGTAGTCAGATTTGTGCCAGACTAGCTTGTTATAGTGTTAAGAATTTACACAGTTCTCTCCCTGATCAATACAAAGAAATGACACAGTATCTGCCTTATTAATACACCAAGGCCATGAAAACAACATCAGATGGAATCTGTTTCAATTTTATCTTCAATTACTCGACGTCGCAAATTGTTTGAGACCTATTTCATTGATCTGAAACAGATCGTCTGCTTCTTGACAAGTCTGGAGAAGATTCCCCCCCCCCCCCCCCCTCCCACCTTTTCCCATCTGACGGAGATGTCTCTTTAATTGGAAATGCAGACTACCGACTCGTCAGCAGAGGATCTACCTTTCAAAGACGGATCGACAAGACAGAGACATGTGGCGATGCGGGAGACAGACAGTCATAGAGGCTGAAGGGAGAGAGAGAGAGAGAGAGAGAGAGAGAGAGAGAGAGAGGAGAGAGAGAGAGAGAGAGAGAGAGAGAGAGAGAGAGAGAGAGAGAGAGAGACAACAGACAGACAGACAGAGAGGACGGAGGACAGGGAGAAGAAAAATACAGACACACGTAGCGTTGATTGGCTCCTCCCAATCCTTGTTAGTATATCTCTCATTAGTGGCGTCCCTTTACTCTTGGTACAAGTACAACCATCTTCGCCCCTTAAAAAAAATCAAAACAAGTTCTTTGGTCTACGTCAAAAGCTTCGTAGTTATGGAGGTAAGTGAAACACCAAAGTCTACATGAGAATGTTGTTATGCTTGAAAATGCTATGCTGAGATTGTTTTCATTCATGGCAAGCCCTTAGTGGTCCCCCTTAATAGGAGAAATATTCTTTGATAATCGAGCACCACAGCAATTAGCAATGAAACAGTCATACACAAAACTTGTCATTCAGTGTGTACTTTAAATTCTTACGGTAATTCCCAGGTGGGAGAGAACAGATGTGCATGTTCTGGGTGGTCCACAGTGTGTTAATCTTGGAAATGCCCAACAACCACTACAGCAAATTACACAGCACACTAGTCTGAAAGTAACATGAAGACAGCCAAGTTATGAAGGGTTCTATTTCATGATAAAGACTTTTAGTTATCACATGCATTTGCTTTCACTTAAATTTTGGTTTTCAACACGAAATCATCAACTTCAGTGAAGAAAATAAATCATGCAACGCTTTAGCCATTAAAGAACACATGAATCAATGTAACGCTTTCATGCCATAAAAAGAATTGCAACGCTTCAGCATGAAATAACATGGTATGAAATAGTAAGTGATCAGAAAGCAAGAGATGCGACACACGAGAGAATGAAATCAGGAGTGTAAAGGTGGAAGGGGGGGGGGGTGCCGAAAGAGCAGCTGCAAACAGAAGCAGGGAACAATACATCTGCCAATTTGAACATGCTCCCTGACGTAAAAAGGAACACACACCAGCACCAACGCTTTTCCTGGTTAAAGCAACGAAACTTTTCACTGAACATTAAACAGAGCGCAAAACTTATTGCCCCTGAACCAACAGGGGCAGAAAACGTGCAGCCATTGGTTCTTATGCTTCCCCGTTAACTCCTTTCACAGAGACACAAGTGACAAGTATAGCAGAAGAAGCAGGACTATTCAGAGGAAATTATGGTCTTGGCTTTCTGGAGGGTTTCCAGTTTGTACCTCTCTTAAGTTTGAATTTCACTACCTGTAATACTAGTTGACTGCCGAGGATGATAAAACAACTGACATGAAGTAGTAGGTCAAGGACTTAGAATATTTTTGTCCTTGTTCTTAGTTATTAGCTAAGCTATATCTGTCTTGTCTCTCAGTTATTCACTAAGCTATTTCTGTCCTTGTCTCTTAGTTATTACTAGCTATTTCTGTCCTTGTCTCTTAGTTATTAACTAAGCTACTTCTGTCCTTGTCTTTTAGTTATTAACTAAGCTATTTCTGTCCTTGTCTCTTAGTTATTAACTAAGCTATTTCTATCTCTGTCTCTTAGTTATTAGCTAAGCTATATCTGTCTTTGTCTCTTAGTTATTAACTAAGCTATTTCTGTCCTTGTCTCTCAGTTATTAACTAAGCTATTTCTGTCCTTGTCTCTTAGTTATTCACTAAACTTTTTGCCACCACTCCTGACCTTTTCTTACAAAGACGATTCAGTTGGCCATTATTCTCAATTATGCAGCTAGCTCCCCTGCCCCCTTTTTTCATGTTGTGTATGAAAAAGAAAAGATGGAGTAGATGGGTGGTCACAGTTTTTCTCTTATTTATTCATGCCACTTGTTTGTTTCTTTCACACAGTACAGGAAAATTAAGCTGAAAAAAACTATTAGTTATGAAATGATCAACACGACAGAATGTAATTTGTGGTGATGATCACAATATTGATATCTGCTATTCAAACTGTGACCGCTCTTCCGTGTTCGATAGAATTCGTTTTCTAAGTTATCAAAGGTCTTTCCATAAAAGTGAAAAAAGAAACAGAACATGTCTGACAGACTAAGAATAAGTGAAGGAAAAAAAACGAAAAAAGGAGGGAAGAAATGAGCAACACACACACACACACACACACACACACACACACACACACACACACACAACCACACACACACACACACACACTTATCCACTAGCACAGACCTCTTCAGCAGAAACAATTTTCTTCAGAGCCTGTGCAAACACTGCCTCCAGGAAATCTGTGACGTCAAGGTGTCCCAGGATTCCCTGCTCCGGTCACGTGCTGTTTTGTCAACGGTGTGCCGCGAGTCAGTGTAATTCTAGAGAGTGGTAACCATGGGCAAAATGGTGTATCACAATAAACGGTCACTGTCCTATTTTTAACTAAGCCTGGAAGCTTCATTTCCAAAACTCCACACTAACACTCAAGAAAAGAAGACTTCTATATCACCAACTAGAACAATGTTATCTTTCTTGTACTGAAATAGATCTGAAAATTTTTATTATACAATCGAAAAATTGCTAAAACGGTAGATAAAACTCGTTGATTTAGTCTAAAATCTGTAACTAAAATAACCCAAGTCTCTCACCATAGATCAGTTTTTATTATCCATGTGTATGATGCAGACTTACATAGGAAAAAATCATTTTAATAGTACGAGCATCATTATCACTTTTAGAACAGGCAGAAAGCTTTCACTGGAGATGGCTGTCCTCTCTCTCTCTCTCTCTCTCTCTCTCTCTCTCTCTCTCTCTCCTCTCTCTCTCTCTCTCTCTCTCTCTTGTGTGCACTCTATCTTTTCACCCTAGGGGCAATATCTGAGTGGAGACGTAAGGTGGCTAAACACCAGTGCAGAACGATGATTGTGTATCCTTTGTAGACCAGACCCCTCAGGCAGAGAACAGGCCTTAGGAGAAGGAGCAGGGGACAACACTCCTCATGGCCTACATACAGGGGCCATAAACCGCACATCTCTATTATCAACAAGGAGATGAAGTAGAGAAAAATAATCAAAATCAACAATTTTTTCCCCGCTTAATTTCAATTTCACTGGCTACTTTCTTTATTTCGGTACCTTTGGAGATGAACGAAATCCCCTAAATGTGTATAAGTAATCTTGGATGACCAAAAGATGTACGCATGAATGACAATGCATTGCTGGATGGACAGATCGATGAAAGAACGGACAAATGATGGAAGGGCGGTCAGGTAAGACAGAAAGACGGGCGGATAAACTGCCAGATGAAAAGTGATAAACGTGCAATGATGGATACACCAAACGGGAGAAGAATGAAGAAACAGGAAGAGAGCGAGGGTAAGAAAAATTACTAGGGAGAAACCGGAAAATAGATAGAAGAAAAATGGGGGAGTGTAAATGGGGTGCTGGAATGACAAATGGCGAACAGAAGAAAGGAGGTAACAAAAGAAGAGAAAGAACGTAAAGAGACAAACGATCGATCCGATATTGACCCTCAGTTTTTAAATCAGTTATAAGGAGCGGGATGGCTTAGCGGCTTGAGCACTGCGCCACTGCACTGATCTGACGGACCTAGATTGAGCCGAGGTGTCTGTTTTATGGGAATTTTACCTGGGAGTTTACATCAGTGCTGACTCCACTCCCCTCACAAAGTCCTTCGGATGAGACTAAAAACCGAGGCTCCGTTTGCGAACAAACGTAAAACATCTTATGCACACGTTAAAAACCTTTTCCGCCATTTCAAAGAGTAGGGCATTGTGGGCAGGTAAGAACAGATGACAAAATGATCTTTTTCTAAAAGTTCTAAATATCTCTTTCTTTTTTACCTTCTTAGAAATTTGAAATTAATCCCACTGTTCTCCCTTCGACAATAAACAGTGCATAATTATATAGATAGACGGACAGTATAGACAGACACACGTAACACATGCAAACAGGAAAACAAACATGACGACAAGTAAGGAGAAGAGAGACAGACACAGCTAGTCCCACATCCCCTCCCTACACGCACACACACACACACGTGCGCGCGCGCGCGCAGGCACGCACGCACGCACACACGCATACACACACACACATACACACACACTCACTTTGACAGAAACGGTCAAATGAGAAATGCGTACACATAGAAGCCCCTGAAAAAAAAATGTAGAAAAGAAGGGCAACAAAAAACAGACAGACAGACAGACACCACACACACACACACACACACACACACCACACACACACACACACACACACGCCCGCGCGCGCGCGCGCGCGCGC
>CM060334.1:5013471-5015971 GCA_030674155.1 Stramonita haemastoma
GTGACCCGAGCAAAGTTGTGATTATAAGCCTTCTATTTAAGTTCATTTTCTTTGTGTCCTGCAATATATTGGTCTTGAGGATATCAGTTGGGCAAGATGAATCTAAACCCCACATTGCTTTTATGGGCAAAGAAGTACAGCAACAGAACAGCATTGGTTAAAGCAGAATATAAGTAGATAAAGCCACTATGAAGGATTGGACAAGGTTAAACTTTTTTGACTCATATGCAAAAACATCGAAACTTACGGTGAAAAAGAAAATTTTCTGATGGCAAGTGTATCAGCTCAGAATTGGCTACATCACATGAATACATGTGGATGTATACACCAGCAGAAAACTGTATCTTGAAATAATTTACTTTAAAAGTTAGGGAGGAAGACACGTACACTGGACACACATTACAACTGTTCTTCAGAGGAAAAAACTGCAAAGCCACCCACCCTCCTCCCAAAGAAAAGCCTCCCCCCAAAAGAAAAAAGAAAATTACAACAACAAAACTGGATGAGAATGGAGAAAAAAAATTAACGATTATTCTGGCCAGCAAGGAAAGATATGTGAAGATTCCTCCCTCACCCAAAATAAAGCATAAAAAGAATAGAAAAAGACAAAAGGGGGAAAATGGGGTTCCATGGTATGCATGTAACTGACACCGTAAGAAAACCCCCATCAAGAAACATGTAAAAACAAAGAGAGAGACAAAGCAACCACTAAACAGATACAGAAAAAGGGTGTTGAGGCGGAGATGAATACATAGTTACAGAGAACAGACAAATACCGAGTTACCCAGCACATAGTTACAGAACAGAAAAAGGCAGAAAGTAAAAGACTAAGACCACCACACAGAGAACAAGAGTATTGCTGTATCAAGGGACACACGCAGGCAACACGGACAGACAGGGCTAGCTAACCTCGTTTCCACAACTGCTCCACTTGATATCACCAATTCCAAACCTCATTCAGTCAAAAACAAAATCAATACTCAGCCAAGAGTCGGCAGAGATAAAGTGATATAAAACTATAATAAAATCTGAATAGTTATGTGTCACTGTGTTCGTGAGTTTTTGTGTAGGTATACGTGTCTTGAGGGTGGGGGTATTTTATTTTTATTGTTGCTGTTTAAAGTCTGTTCAGGCTTGGTGATATCAGATTATAAATACAAAATTGCAGAGAACACACACATACACACACAAACACACGCAAGCACACACACATACAACACACACACACGTACGCACGCACGCATGCACACACGCACGCACACACGCACACCACAGCATAAGTTTGAGTCAGATTTCTTTATGATGCAATAATTAAGCTGTAAATACATGATACGAAAAACACTCTAATATTGTACAAAAGTGATCGATGAAATTATTTGTGAAGACTTAAACAGTTTTACATCTCCAATGACAAACTTTTAACAAATATGTCTTACTTTGTTAATCTTGCATTTATTATACTCATGGAAAGGACAGACTGAAAAACTCTGTTTCAAACAGCTCGTGTTACTTATGGTAGAGTTGGCACAACTATGAAAAAAGAGAGTTTCAACATTTCAGACACACTGTGTCATCAAGTCTACAGTTGTTTACGACATGTGTATCGATCATGTGTCACACCGGTCTAGGCTGTGGCCACTAATTCCTATGCAACATTCATTTGTCTGTCTACATCTCTCTCTCTCTCTCTCTCTCTCTCTCTCTCTCTCTCTCTCTCTCTCTCTCTCTCTCTCTCTCTCTCTTCTGTCTGTCTGTCTGTCTGTCCGTCTGTCTGTCTCTCCCTTCCCTCCCTCCCTCTCTCTCTCACGCACACATACACCACACGCACGCACGCAAGCACGCACGCACGCACGCACCCCCCCCCCTACACACACAGAGACCAGACACAATCCAATAATCCAGTCTTGCCCTAGCAAGATGTTTATAGCCCTACGAGCTACTAAACCTGGTACAGTCCCTTTTCTGACCCCCCCCCCTCCCCCTTCCTCTTTCATTTCTGTAATCAGTGCAGTAAATTCCTTCTAAAACGCTTACTATCATCAAAGCATTTAAGAGCCAAAAAGGAAAAAAAAGCTAAAATGAAACATAGATCTCCAACAGTAGAAACTGACCACTCCAGCTGTATAATTATATGAAATTACTTTCGTTTAGGTCAAATTTCAAATTTTTGCTACATCAATACTTGGCGGTTTTTTCCCCTGATCTTTGGAAAGCACTCTTGTAACAGAAAAAGCTGTGTTTGGTTACCTATACCTGTTTTCTCTGCATTGTATTTTGTATGTTCTCATAGTTTCATGAAAGTAAACAGCTTCACCTCAGTAAGCAACACTTTCAAATGGTTTGACAGTAGCTCTCAAAAGGATTTGCTCTGATATTGATTAAGAAGTAACATTTGCGCTACTGTCGAAAACGGCAATTTTTGGCAGATTTTGTGACACTGGTTGGGTATAAGAGAAAGTCAGTACAAGGACAAATCTGAAGAATATAATACTATTCTCAT
>CM060334.1:5023471-5028471 GCA_030674155.1 Stramonita haemastoma
TGGGGAGGGAGAGAGAGGAAAGAGAGATGAGAGAGAGAGAGAGAGGGATGAGAGAGAGAAGAGAGAGAGAGAGAGAGAGAGAGAGAGAGGACAGAGACAGAGGAGAGAGAGAGAGTGAGAGAGAGAGAGAGAGAGAGAGAGACAGACAGCAGACGACAGACAGACAGACAGACAGCAAGAGAGGAGAGAAGATTGGAGAGAGATGAGGAGGGGGGGGGGAAAAGACAGAAAGAAAGACAGACAGAGAGAGAGAGACACAGACAGAGACAGAGAGAGAGAGAGGGAAAATGGGAGATGAGTGAGAGATGATGAGAGAGATATACACAAAGGAATGAGTGAGAGAATAAGACAATGAGCGAAAGAAGAGAAAAGGGGGAAAGAGAGAGGAATAGAGAGAAAGATAGAGAAAGATAGAGAAAGAGAGAGAGACAGAGGCAGAGACAGAGAGACAGAGACACTAAGACAGAGAGACAGAGAGTGTAAAACAAACGCTGGATAAAGAAAAATAGGAAACAAGTCCAAAGGCACACGAAAAAAAAAGGACACAAAACTAAGAAAACAATACAGAAAACTTAGCGAAAAACAATTTACACTGATAAAACTCTGTCTCATTTTATCAAAATGAGCTTAAACGAAATAGCTGTCCGTGTTTTTTTCCGAATTGGCTCCCTGTGTGAACAATCTCTCTCTCTCTCTCTCTCTCTCTCTCTCTCTCTCTCTCTCTCTCTTCTCTCTCTCTCTCTCTCTCTCTCTCTCTCCAGAAAAAACCCACCTCGTTGGAGAGCAAGGTCTTTGATTTGTTAAGTTTTCGGTTCAAAATTAAAGAAGGAGAAGGAAAGAAAGAAAGGAGAGAAAATGATACAGGCATGTTGGCCAAAGATCGCCCTCTTTCTCTGAGGAGTAGCCACTAAATTGTGTCAGTGTGTTTTTGTTTTTGTGTGGTTTTTTGTTTGTTTGTTTCTTTTTTGCATTTAATATTGACACGACAAGATTGAGTACGGCTGGGGTGCTTAGATCAGAGTCCTTAATGTTGAAATGATCAAAACCAGCACATTACAGAAAAAGAGACATCAAAACTCAATATTCACAAAATTCAATTTTCATCAATCTGTAAACAAAGTTTATTGAAGAATGGACAGATAAACTTACACCCACCTGTGTAAACACGCGATTCCCTCTCGGTTCGCTCTTGTTTGAAAAACACACACACAACAAACAGTCTCACATGTCGATACACTAATCAGAATGGATACAGCGCACGGTTAGATCTTCCCGCTGAATAAAGACAAGAAAAAACTAGCTGATAAATAACTTGCTTCTCAGTTCTTTCTGACTGCAATTCTCTAACCGTTCCCTAAGGGGGGCTGCAAAGTTTCCACAAGAAACAAAGAGAAAAGAAAGAAAGTCAAAGGCAACAGCTGGTCAACTGGTCACATAGACGGATAAACAGACGTCCGATAAACTAAAGGGAATGAACACAGAATGTCAAAAGGAAAATCGAAAAATGAGAGAACGGTAGAAAAAAAGAAAACACAAACTCTGGTGTAAATAAATGGTGTTCAAATCATAGGCAAACATTTGGATAAATCAAGAGAAGAAATTAATAGAGGTTTAAAAGAGAGAGAGAGAGAGGAGAGGGAGGAGGAGAGACGAGAGAGAGAAGAGACAGACAGAGAAGAAGAAGAAGAGAGACAGAGAGACAGAAGACAGAGAGAAGAGAGAGAGAGAGAGGACGAGATGAGAGACAGAGAGAGAGATACATGCAGACAGAATAGAGACAGAGCCAGAAAGTACAAACATAGAACAACGACAACACACAGAAAACAGAAGGGTGCGATACAACGACAGCACAGATAGACAGAAAGCCGAGGAAGAAACTGGCTTTGATGAGATGAGGGCTGTTATGCAATGACCAGCCTTTTAAGCCTGTTGCCCCAGGCCGGACAAAAGAAGGACCCCTCCCCATCCCACCCCACTCCCCTCCCTTCACCCTGCCAGAAACCCAGGAAGATATGGAGACCATTTCCACAGAGAACGAGGAAACGAGGCAAAGGGTTGTTAAAAATGCTTTACAAAGAGAAAGAGACAAAAAATCCTTCAAAATCATCATATTCTTGCAGAAAAAAAACAACAAAATAGAGAGAGATAGAAGTGAGGACTAAGAAAAGAAGCAGAGAGAGAGAGAGAGAGAGAGAGAGAGAGAGAGAGAGAGAAGAGAGAGAGAGAGAGACTGAGAGAGAGTAAGGAGAGAGAGAAAGAAAGAGAGAGAGGGGAGGTGGTAAGAGGAGATAGAAGTGAGGAGAGAGAGAGAGAAGAGAGAGAGAGAGAGAGAGAGAGAGGAGAGAGAGAGAGAGAGGAGAGAGAGAGAGAGAGAGAGAGAGAGAGAGAGAGAGAGAAAGAAGAGAGAGAGAGGGGGGGTGGAGAGAGAGAGAGAGAGAGAGGAGAGGAGAGAGGAGAGAGGAGAGGGAGAGAGAGAGAGAGGAGAGAGAGAGAGAGAGAGAGAGAGACGAGAGAGAGAAGACGAGAGCAGAGAGAGAGAGAGAGGCAAACAAACAGACGGACAAAGACAGGAATACAGAGGGACAGACAGCACAAAAAGACAGAAGGAGAAATAAAGAATGAGAGAGAAATCACCACATGTCCACGTGTTGTTTTCGAAGCGGACATGTTCAGATTTGATGTAACTCAACAAACTCCATGCTAGGACCAAGGAAAATATAACAAACCCAAAACGAACCCACAGAATTGCACGAGCAAGTCGTTTAAACTTTTACGTTGGAGGAATGCTTCCCATAACCTTTCTTGTGTAACGGCAGACATTCTGTCTCTGATGGGCAGGTGAAAGGATCGGGAAAGAAAATAAGACTGTCCACCACAACATGAGTCACCTGTCACATTTTCAGATTTTTTTTGTGGAAGCTAGAAATGCCATTTACAGGAAACACGGAACGTTTGTGATTTTAGACCGTTTTATAGTTCAGTAATTCGGTTGTTTACTGCGTTCAAGAAAACAAATGTTTTGGTAGTTTTCTATCCCAATTTCTATCGGAAAGGATCAAGTGCATAATGACCACTACGTTATCTCTCATTTTGTACAAGGATCTGTTTGAAGTCTTTGAGGTAAAGGGTCTTTTCCACCACACAATAAGCGGGACTTAGATAAGAAGAGATACATTTAAATTCTGTTAAAAGATAATTTTAAAAAGTGTTTCGAGGGAAAGATGATTAGGTCGTGACAAGTGGCCCATTATTTGGTGGATGGACACACAATACAAACCAGATTTTGCCCCTTTTAAGTTGCTTGTGCGCATGTGTGGATATGTGTGTGGATGTGTGTTAGTGTGTGTGTATGTGCATGTGCATGTGGATGTGTGTGTGTGTGTGTATGTGCATGTGCATGTGTGTGTGTGTGTGTGTGTTTGAGTGTGTGTGTGTGTGTGCGCGCGCGGCGAGAGAGAACTCGAACTCGAACTCGAAATTTTAATGAGGGTAATTGGATAAGCCAGAGGCTTCTTTACACCAGGCCCTAATGGGGACAAAATGAAAAAAATATGAATAATCAATGAATTAATAAAGAAACAAATGTAAAATACAAAACAAATCAATCATTCATATTGCCATGAGAGAGAGAGAGAGAGAAGAGAGAGAGAGAGAGAGAGAGAGAGAGAGAAGAGGAGAGAGAGAGAGAGAGAGAGAGAAGAGAGAGAGAGAGAGAGAGAGAGAGAGAGAGAGAGAGAGAGAGAGTACAGGAGGGGCGGGAGTGAATAAATGTCTTTTGATTTTCCCTCAGCGCTGCACACTTCGTTTTCTGTTTGTTGTGCTGCGAAATTCCTGAAGAAAAGAACCAAAGCTTGTAACGAACTAGTTTTGTAGAACCAACCATGTCCCTAGCCTCTCCTCTGTGCAACCCAAGCTTCCAGCCCTACACTCCCTTGTCGTAGCAGATGAATTCAGCAGAAAAAAAGAGCACGAAGAAAAACGAAAGGACAGAAAATAAAATATAAAAAAACGAATTTTCAGAGGCCAGCATGAATGAGTGTCTTCTAGCTCTTCCTACAAGGAAATCCACACATTTCCTTCTGATTCCTATTGTCTGGGCATTACGTGTCATCAATGGCGGAGATTTTGTCAGAAGACAAGAAAACTAGGAACACAAAAAGAAAAAATGAAAAGTAATAGATGAAGAAAATAATTGTGGGAAGGAAAGACAGAAAGAAACAGAGAAAGGAGCGGGGAAAATAGACAGCTTCGAGACGAAAAAATATATACACGGAATTCTGTCTTTTTATCCGAAAGAAGAAAAGGTGGGAAAAAAAAAAAATGAGAAAAAGCTGAAAAGAAGTAGGTCAAAAGAAAGGAAGCTTGAAAGAAACTAAAGAGCGAATGACTGGCCGGAAAAAAGATACAAAAAGATGGCCAAAATGAAGAAATAATTATTTGAAACAGAAACAATTCAGTATTCAAAAAGACAGAAAAAAAAGAAAACGGAGAGACAAAACCAATAGGATCATAGAAGCAGACTGAAAGAAGAAAGGAAAGGAAGAAAGAAAAAAGAAAGGCAGGAAGAAGAAACAAAGAAATAAGAAAAAAAGAAAGTTGTTTCAATTGGCAAATGTCTGATCCATTCATCTGAAGTGTGATCAAGCAAAACTTACTCTCTGTACTTTTTTCAATGGTCTCTCTACTTCACAGAGGCCAGTGTGCATGTTCATTCTGTGTGCTTTTGTCTCTGTGCTTCTTTGATTCTTTCTCCATCTCTCTCTCTCTCTCTCTCTCTCTCTCTCTCTCTCTCTCTCTCTCTCTCTCTCTCTCTCTCTCTTCTCTCTTCTCTCCTTCTTTCTTTCTGTCTTTCTTTCCTTCTTTCTTTTTTCCGTCAGTCTCATTCCTTCACTGTATTTCTGTGGGAATACGCTGACAAGCATATGCTAGTACATTTGTAAGCAAATGCTTTTTGCATGCGGACGCAATGGGCTATGCATTTGCACGTCTGCTCCTATGCA
>CM060334.1:5033471-5035971 GCA_030674155.1 Stramonita haemastoma
TGGGTGAAATTACGCAAGCACTTATGCATGCAATTACCACGCACAGACAAACATACTTGTGCGCATGGATGTGCTTCTGTGAGCGCGCGCACGCACACGCACACACATTCACGCACACATACACACACGCACGCACGCAGCATACACACACATTCTCTCTCTCTCTCTCTCTCTCTCTCTCTCCCCTCTCTCTCTCTCTCTCTCTCTCTCTCTCTCTCTCTCTCTCTCTCTCTCGGGGGAACACTTCCGGCAGTTGAAATGTAAACAACTGTTGACTAAAGCTCCGGAGTTAAATGTAAATTGTACGTTCCTGTGCCTTTGCCTGAGTCAGTGAAGTGAGTGGAGGACATCATGCCAGAGGTGGCTTTCAGTATCAGGGCCCTGTGTGGCTGCTTTGTGGCTATCTTCATTGCATTCATGTCGCAACGTGCAATGCTGCGAAAATCATTGTACATCCCGACATTAGAGTTGGGCAGGCTGCATGACGGTGCTACTACGGTATGTTTGCTCCTCGCCTATTTGTACCTAGGCGTTTTTCTGCATCGGTGTGGTGATGTGGAGCTGAACCCTGGACCTGGACCTAAGGGAAGGAAGGACAGTCTCCGTCAAACCCAGCTGGGCTCTGGTGCTGGTTCCGCTTCATCGTCTCCTAAGAGCACAAGTCAGGAGCCTACACTGAAAGAGGTCGTAGCAAGCCTGCAGGAGCTGACCTCCATGTTTAAAGAACTGAAGGAAGAGGTGACACAAGTCAAAGAGACATGTTCAGGCATTTTGAATGAAATGTCGTCCTTGAAGAGACTGTGAAAGAACTGAAACAAGAAAACCAAAGACTGAAAGATGAAAACCAAAAGTTGTGTGAAAAAGTGGAAAAGCTAGAACTAAAGACTGACGACTTGGAGGGGCATACTAAGAGAAACAATATCCTTTTCTATGGCATACCGAGACTGGATAATGAAACAAATGACAAATGTGAAGGAATGATTAAAGACTTACTGACTGACAAACTAGGACTGAATCGAGATATGGAGTTTGACAGTATCCACCGTCTGAATAGAAGCCCTAACTCGCCTATCATGGGGAGATGTGCATTCCACAGGGATAAGGTGACGGTTCTGAAGGCTAAGCACAAGCTCCGTGGAAGTGATATCTTCATTGGAGAAGATTTCACCCCACGTGTGCGTGACATTAGAAGAAAACTTGTTCCTCATTTAAAGGATGCCAGAAAAGATGGGAAAAGGGCGTTTATGGTCTATGACCATCTGATCATTGATGGTAACAAATTCTATTGGGAAGAAAGTCCAGATCCTACAAGTACCACTTAGCATTCTGGCTGGCATACTTCAGAATCTAGCACATGCGACCCTGCTTGTCTCTGTAGTTTGTCTGCAATTTCTTTTAAGTAAAAGGGAACAAATGAAAATCAGACACCGCCTACATTAAATTTTGCTCCCTCTCTTCCACGTGCAAACTGCACTGAATCTTGCCTTGTCTTGTCACTGGGGCTGCTGACACGGTAACTGTGTCAACGTTGCCAGCTGACATTACCACTCAGTAAAATGTGTGAATTAGATCCTGTTTTTTGATATTCAAATTTAAATGTACGAGTGTTAAAAATAGAAACTATATATGCACACAAAAATGGTTCTGATGATGATAGTACTAATGTCGCGTGCACACACGCGCGCGCTGTGTGTGTGTTGTGTGTGTGTGTGTGTGTGTGTGTGTGTGTGTGTGTGTGTGTGAGAGAGAGAGAGAGAGAGAGAGAGAGAGAGAGAGAGAGAGAGAGAGAGAGAGAGAGAGAGAGAGAGAGAGAGAGAGAGAATTAAACCCATGTTGCTCTTATTGTGTTATTGTAATGTCAATAAATATGTGTAAAAGATAAATGACAAAAATATTTTGTTATAATTACTTTAATGTTTGTTACAAGATTCTGTATGGGAACTTATGTTGAAAATTGACAGCTGAATATGGTTTTGTTATTGTTGTTTTTTCAACAGCTATACAGTATATCTTACACTAGCTAGTTACTCAGTTATTCAGTTTTTTTTAACGAAAGAAGGTACAGGAGGATAATTTGTTTGATCAAAATGTAATTTTTCGGAAAAGGACTAGAACATTACTGAAATAATGTTATACTAATTTTGTCAAAAGTCATAGGTTTGACAAAGAATGTAGCATGTATTCGTAGTGATTTACTATCAGAAAACTCATCTTTTTCACTTAAATAGCGGTATGTTTATTGCTAGAATTGCTCATAAGATTCAAAAGTTTTCAGATGTGCATGTATTGCTGAGTAGATATTTCAATTAATGGACTGCAAACATTGTCTCAGATATCATAGCAGGGATTTTCATTCTTTTGGTATCACAGGCACGTCATGTTTTGGTAAATAGATGCTCTGAGAATTATATGATGTACAAGTATGGCAAAAATATGATAAATATGCGTAGAAATATAAATGTATGTATCATCACATGATAAATGTGTTAGTGATAATCAT
>CM060334.1:5045971-5050971 GCA_030674155.1 Stramonita haemastoma
TCGATTGGTTGTGATAGAAAGATAACAAGCAAGAAAAAAGGAAAGAAAAAAGAAAGAATAGAAGGAAGGAAAGAAGAAAGATAGAAAGAAAGAAAGAAAGAAAGAAGAAGAAAGAAAGAAAGAAAGAAAGAAAGACAAAAGTATATAGATCTACAGGGAAAAAGACATATTATAAAAAAAAAAAAGGAAAACAAGACCGAACAAAAATGCCGAGGAAAGGCCAACAAAAAATAAAGATAAAAAACCCTAAAAGAGTGAGAAAAAAATGAAAGAAGCAAATCAAATTAAAGTATGGAAGAAGGTGTAATAAAAAGTAATGAACGATGCCCTGTGTATGCCCAATCAGCACATGAACAATGAAACATTATGGAAATGACCCAGCGGCAATGTAGGGCTCTGGCTGGAATGTGATGTAGCTGCTGATAGAGAGATAGATAGCCACTGGTGGAATGCTGTTGTCTGACTTGTAAAAACTAAATCATCGCTATGGGCTGACAAAAAACGGTTATAAGGAAATAAGGTTGGGGAGAATTTTTAAAAAATACAAAGTCAGAAACAGAAAACATATAAGAACACAAGACTGATATTGAGAGAGAGAAGGAAGGAGGGATGGGGGAGGGTAAGAGAGAGAGAGAGAGAGAGAGAGAGAGAGAGAGAGAGAGAGAGAGAGAGAGAGAGAGAGAGAGAAAAGAGAGAGAGAGAGAGAGAGAGAGAGAGAGAGAGAGAGAGAGAGAGAGAGAACGGGAGGAGGAAGGAAAAAGTTAGCGCACACAGACACTTCAAATCTGTTTATTTCTCAGGAAGCTGACCATCAGGTCCACTGTCCAGAAAACAGACTATGAGAAAAACAGCTAACACTGCACTGCACTGCACACAGGAAGAGCTGAAGAACACCTCCCCAAACCACCAGTCACCCATTGCCTTTGGTATCTTCTCTGCGCTGCAAGCAATCCCTACTCCGCTCTCTCTCTGCCTCTCTGTCTCTGTCTCTCTGTCTCTGTCTGTCTGTCTCTCCCTCCCTCTCTCTCTTTCTGTCTCTGTCTCTCTGTTTCTGTCTCTGTCTCTCTATCTCTCTCCTCTCTATATATATATCCCTCTCCCCACCCTCCATCTCTCTCTCTCTATCCCTCTCCCCACCCTACATCTCTCCCTCCCTCTCTCTATCCATCTACCCCCCACCCTCTCTCTCTCTCTCTCTCTCTCTCTCCCTCTCCTCTCTCTCTCTCTCTCTCTCTCCCTCCCCGCCCCCCCCCCACCCCCTCTCTCTCTCTCTCTGTCTGTCTCTCTATCTCCCTCTTTCCCTCTCTCTCTATCCCTACCCCCACCCTCCATCTCTCTCTCTCTCTATCCCTCTCCCCACCCTCCATCTCTCTCTATCCCTCTCCCCACCCTACATCTCTCTCTCCCTCCCTCTCTCTATCCATCTACCCCCCCCCCCTCTCTCTCTCTCTCTCTCCTCTCTCTCTCTCTCTCTCTCTCTCTTTTCCATGACTGTATTGACTGTACATGGTTAGATGTAGAGATCAGGTCATCGCAGCAAACAATGAGGTGCACATTTTCATGGTTTTGCTTCTCGGTAGGGGGAGGTGAGGCATGTTATGATTATTTGTGTTGTCTGGATTGGTTGTTTAGTTTTGTTTTCTTGTTTTTCTGGCTAACTGGCATACCCTGCTGTTCCCATGTTCCACAACTTAGCTTATGTCTATGTTTTATCAACAAATCTTTTCTGTCTTTTTTCTCTTTATGTGTCTTCCTCTGGATCTCTCTCCCCTCCTCTTGTGTGTGTGTGTGTATGGTGTGTGTGTGTGTGTGTGTGTGTGTGTGTGTGTGTGTGTGTGTGTGTGTGTGTGTGTGTGTGTGTGTGTGTGTATGTGTTTTAGTGTGCTTGTGTGTGTGCGTGTGTGTATGTGTATCTATGTGTGTATATGTGCGTATGTCAGTGTGTGTGAGTGTGTGAATGTGTAAGTGTGTGTATGCCAGTGTGTGTGTGTGTGTGTGTGTGTGTGTGTGTGTGTGTGTGTGTGTGTGTGTGTGTGTGCGTGTGTGTGTGTGTATGTGTGCGTGTGCATAATTGCACACATATATTTTGCGTCTGTGTGTAAATTGAAGACAGATGAATAGACCAAGAAACAGATTGGCAGATACAGAGAGAGACACACAGAGACAAAAAGTAGGAAACAAGAGACAAAACAGAAAAAGAAAGCTGAGAGGGCAACACGCGTTAATACATCCAAAGACAAAAAGACGAGGGTAACCAAACACTCACGCACACCCACACCTACCCACCCACCAACACTAACACACACACAGACACACACACAAACACACACACACACACACACACACACACACACACACACACACACACACACACACACAGAGTAAAAACAAAACAAAAACCCACCAGACACAAACGTACTTACACATCCCTAAGCAAACAGACCCAGCAGATCCAGACAGGAAAACACAAACTCTCCTAAACCATCCAGACACCCCACCAACCACCCCCCCCCCCCCCCCCCACAGCAGACACATCGCGGCTAATGCCTCCATCAGACCACAGAGATCAACCAAGCCTCCCGGGTCACGTTTCTAGGCCAATGTCCAAGCCTGGTCCGAAGATATGGCAGTTTCTCATGGAAGGGACTGGATAATGGGAACACTTCCAGCCAGGTTCGATTCGCCCCCGTAAAGTCAATAGATGAACGGTCTAGCGCCGGTATACGTCACAGAAAGAGCACACGTGACGTACGAGAACCGTGTGTCTCTATTACAAGTTTCTACGGGCTTCATTGATGCTGGGTTCATTTATGGGGAAGTGGGTAAGTACTGATCTTCTCTAGAGGCGCTCAAGAGAAACTGAATGTCTGAAAATTTAAAATCTTTGGAAAAAAATGTTGTTCCCATCAAAACACACCCTCGCACAAAAAAGCAAACAAACCAAGCAACAACAACATCAGCAGCAGCAGCAACAACAACAACAACCAAAAGAAATGAGAGAAACAGCAAAGCCCCAAAGCAATTTAAAACAAACAAGGAAAACTGAAACAAAGCAAAAAAATCGCTCCCTAAAACTAAGGAAAAACTTTTGCTGGAAAGCATCAGTTAATTGTTTTTGTGTTGTATTTTTGTAATGCAGATAACTTTTTACTTTTTCAGCTTTGACATTATCTCCCCATCCCCTTAACACACACACACACACACACACACACACACACACACACACACACACACACACACACACACACACACGCACGCACGCACGCACTCACTCATGCGCACGCACGCACACACGCACACACACAAAGTAAAATCTAGAATAGAGATGTATGATGGTTTGATCCCCGTCTGTGCCCAAAACTTCCCCCAATTCACTAGACCGTGAGTGATGGGTCTGGGTACTAGTCTTTTGGATGTGAAGGTAAACCGAGGTTCCGTGTGTAACATGCATTTAGCGCACGCAAAAGAACCACGGCAACAAGAGAGTTTTCCCTGGAAAAAATCTGTAGCAAAAAACACTCTAATAGAAAAAACACATATGCATGCAAACTGGGAAAAAATTATGCGGCACTGTTCTTGTGGCGACAAGCTCTCCCCAGGGAGAGCAGCCCGAACTGAACGCAGAGAATTCTGCTGTGACTTAGAGTGTTGAGAAAAATGTCTTCAATCATGCATAATAATGCCTATTTAAGTAGTTTTTTAGGGATTGGTTTGTATGCAGGCCTACAGAAAACTACAAAAATGAGAACGCTTGAAGCTGAGACAAAAGTAGGAGAAATTATTATTCTAGAGAACTTTCACTTTGCTGATGACTGTGCCCCAAGGGTTAGGTCTGAGCCTATGTTTGAAGCAATCATCTTGGACACAGTCTATGTTGAATCTTACAACTTTGACCCCACATTCAATGTCTAGAAAAGCAGAGCTACGCGTACTCAGTCATCTCCAATACCAAGAACAAACTGCAGGCTGTCCTAGTACATGGACAAATGCTGCTAGCTGGGGAAAAGTTCACAGACATGTGAAGTTCACGGACATGGCAGTGCCCTTTCGTCACTCTCTCACAGCCACTGTTGATGCTTGAAGTGGATGAACTAATCGCCAAAGAAAACCCCGTGTTCAGCAGACTGAAAACCAAAGCGCAGGAGCGGCGTGTGATCAGCCCCTCTGGAAAAACAGTGAACTGACAGTGCAGCCTCTACCCCAGCCTGCAACAGTTGGCCTGCAGACAAACTTAGCGCAAGACGTGTAAGCCATTTCCACAGAAGCGGTCTTCGAAAAGTTCCGAGGATTCGGTGGCAGAACTAATGCCTGATAAACTTTCTGAACCAGACCTGCAGTAAGCCCGAAGGGTTAGGTCTGCGACACTCTCCTGATGAAAACCACTGGCCAGTCCTCTGGACACGACAGGCAAAAATCTCTGACCACTCCATTCGTCCAGCTCATAATTATTCTATGACCTGGAATCACTGGCACAGAACCGCTTTCTGCACTTTTGTCTTTGCAAGCTCTCAGTTATTGGAGTACTGAAAAAGTCCAGAACTTTTGATGACTGATTTCCATCTTTCTGTCCAGTATGAAAACGAATTTGCGTCCACATCGGCCTAGCCTTGTATACCTGCAAGCATGGAATTTCCATAAAGACATCAATAGTGGACATTGAAGTCTTTATCTTCCTCTTCTCCTTCTAACAGACATCAACTCCAGAGGCCTTCACAATGCTGCCGAGCGCTGAAAGCCCTCCAGGGGTCCAAAAAGCTAGTCCTTCATCGATAGGTCAGAAGTCTTTATGATAGATAAGGAAACAACACGCAATGCATCAGTGTATGTGCTCCTATATAAGTGTATGTTCATTCCTGCTTTCGGTCACAGATTTTAAAGTTCTATGCATGTTTATTTTTAATTTCCCGTTCACTGTTTATGTCTTTGACATTTATTCATTTATCAATATTTTCATTGATAACTCCATTGGAAAGATACAGACTTTAGCTGCAGACCAGGCC
>CM060334.1:5063471-5068471 GCA_030674155.1 Stramonita haemastoma
AAGTTGTTCTAAATCATTTACACCGCAGCCACAGACAAAGGTTTACACTTTGTCTTTGTAGAAACACACACAGACACAAAGCACACACGTATACGTTCCCATGTACACGCGTACATACACGCACGTATGCACTTACACAGACACAGACACACACACACACACGCACAAACACACACACACACACACACACACATTCTCTCTCTCTCTCTCTCTCTCTCTCTCTCTCTCTCTCTCTCTCTCTCTCTGTTTAACAATCAACAATGCTTTTGTTTCTTTTTCCAGTCTGTCTTTTTCTCTTCTTTTTTTCTGCATTTCAGAGCCAAGCTGAACAGTGCAACAGTTTATCCCTTGCCTGTGTTCTTCAGTCTTTGCTGTATTTCTATTTTCTCACCGAGGGGATGAAAGGCGGGGCGGAGGAGGTGGATTAGAAAAAGGGGTGTACACGACTGCTCTCAAGCCAAAGCTTTTTCAGTGACATTTGAGGCCTTGTTCTTCATAGTTGATTTGTTTTCTTTTCCGCTTCGTTTTTCTGTCTGTCTTCGTTCGCTTTTAATCGACACGTTTTATTTGATGGAAGCTCTTGCTCTCGAGTTAGTTGTTCCTTGCTGAAGATGTTTGCCATTTCAAACTGTTATGATTCAGCAAAGGGCGTCGTCGATGTTCTCTTTGTTGCCTCGTTTGGTTTGAACGCTCACGTTTTATTTGATTGATATTTACACGTTATTCTGTGCTCAAGTAGTTTTGCCATAGGAAGCTGATTTAATGCAGTGAAAAATAAAAGTTTATCTATATAGGAGTATGCACACACACACACACACACACACACACACACACACACACACACACACACACACACACACACACACACACACACACACACACATAAACACACACACACAAACACACATACACACACGCGCGCGCGCGCGCACGCACACACACAAACACACACACGCGCGCTCATACACACACATGCACACACACTCCTAAAAATGTATCTTTATCTCAGTGATATTTAAAACTGTGCTCTGTTTAGTTGCTTGGGTTTGTTTCTTCTTCTCCATTTCTTTCTATTTTGCTTTGTTTTAACGCACACAACTTTTATTTGATGGATGCGCTAGTTCACAACTTTTTCCCTGCTTTAAATTGTTCGCCATCTGAATCTCCTACACTGCAGCTAAAGACAAACGGGCTTTTACACCTCAGTTATGCAGAAACACACAGACAACCGCACGCGCGATTGCACAGACTCGCACACAAACACGCAGATACAAACCCGCGTGTGCGCGCGTACGCTGTGTTTTCTATCTCTTATTCTATCTGTGTATGTGTCTGTTAAGTGAAATGACTGCTGTAGAATGGTAACATTTTAATATGTTTCTCTCTCTCTCTCTCTCTCTCTCTCTCTCTCTCTCTCTCTCTCTCTCTCTCTCTCTCTCTCTCTCTCTCTCTCCCACCTCTCTCTCTCTCTCTCCCTCTCTCTCTCTTTTCTCTCTCTCTCTCTCTCTCTCTCTCTCTCTCTCTCTCTCTCTCTCTCTCTCTCTCTCTCTCTCTCTCTCTCCATTGTTCCATTGAGTCCTTAGGCTCAGCACAAGAGGAACATGAACAAAAAACAACCTCATTCATTGAAGATGTTAAAGCTTCATTAAAAAATGAGCTGCGAATGCACATTTCTAAAAAGCATGATACACTACTTTTGGAATTAGACTCTTTGAGAAAGAAAATAAACTATCTGGAAGAAAAAAATGCAAAACTAGAGAAAGAAAATCATTCAATTAAAACTCAGATGGGAACATTACAGTCTCAGTTGAAAAGAATTAGCTCCAGACACACTGAAACAGCATCCACTCAGACTATCTCCCCTCCTCAACCAAAGAAACTTTCTACTGTTTTGCTAGAACAAAAATCTGATTTTGCACAAAGTGGGTGTTTCAACCCTGAAGATTTGGAATCTTCAGTCACAGATGAAACCACACAACCATCTCAGGCAGATGACTCTGCCACCATGGCTGATACTGCTTTTCCTGTTACTCCAAAAGCAACAGAACAGGAAATTATTGAACCCAAATCTCAGTACACTATACCTGTCACAAATTCCTTTGAGGCACTGGCCGATGTAGATCCTGGCCTTACAACCACACAGCAAAAAGAAAAACAGCTAGGTCCCACAGAAGAAAGCATCAGAGGCCAGTACAACAAAACCGTGGACTCTGAAATCCTTACAAAATTACAAACTTCCAAACCATCACCCTATGAAACACTGTCCAAAATTTCTGTTCCAGATACTACAACAATGCTATTGATAGGAGATTCTGTGATCAGAAATATCAATCCAAACAGACTGGCCCCTCGGGGTGAGAATATGTTCAAGATCTGTGTGTCCGGAATGAAGGTATCTGACCTGTCAACATGGCTCTCTTCCCTTCCTGTCATGTTCAAAATAAAATGTGTAGTTGTCCATGTTGGCATCAACAGTTGTAAATCTGGTACCATTTCAGAAAAGGAATGGACTGACCTGGTCAAACAATGCTTTTCCTCCTTCCCCCAGTCCACATTCACTATGAGTTCCATTATTCCAGCTAGAGGCCAACACCATCTAAACACTATCATAAATCCCTCCAACAAAAACCTTCAAACAGTCTGTCATCACTCAAACATTACTTTCATTGACCACACAAGCACTTTTACCACTAGTTCCGGATCTCCTCGTTTAGTTCTCTACTTTAATCTTACTCACCCCAGTGAAAGAGGCACATCCAGAATAGCAAACAATCTTCGGTTTACCTGGAACAACATTGAACACCATAGTTCTGAGGAGAATACTGCAAAGAACATGCTTGAAACTGATGGCCATCCTTATGAACATAATAGCAGAAATTATCAACAAGGTCGATTTCAGGACAGTTATTCCTCAGTAAGCAGAGTATACAGGCCACCTACTTACCACAACAGACAAACAGGGCAGGATGTTTCCTCACTCCCAAATAGATCATCTACAGATACCAGGAATCATAAGACTTTTTTCAGCAACTATAGATCACAGCAAACCAGGACAAGTAGAAACCCTAGGACCTATCCTAACCAGAGGTTTCCCCCTTCTCAGACAAGTAATTTTACAGAAGCTTTGTCTCGATCTCATGCTAGCCATCAAGATCAACGTGCATACAGTGACAATATAGCATGTCCTCCTCCCTCCTCGCTTTTTCACTACCCACCTCTCAGGTCAAGGCCACGTGAAAATATAACTGATACACCATTCTCAGTACCTTCTATCCAACATCCCTCTTTGCATTCAAACTACACGAATCTTGGAAGAAATTCCTTGTATTCTTTTCCACCTCCTCTATCATCCCAAGAAGCACATAATTTGCACCTTCCCTCAGACCAAGATGCTTCTATGACATCTGAACACTTTCCTAGTAACTGCCCTCCTTTCAGCAGACATATTCATCCATATGCTTTGGACTTGCTCTCCATGGCTCTCAAATAATGGCAAATCAAGTCAGAGCCCCCTATCCCATGCACATGTAGAAAGTGGATAATTTGTATTGCAAATGTTTACTTTTTTTTCTTTTTTTTTCTATAATTTTTTACCTCAATTTTGATGTGTGGTTGTGTTTGAATGTTGTAGTTCCAGATGCTCCAATGGCTGTGTAATTGACCAGAAGAGTTATTTGTTCTGAATTTGATAACGGAAACAAGGCTTTGGCAATTTTGAGATCTCCTTTTGCATTTTGATCCTTTTTACTTATAGAGATTTTTGGGGCAATTTTTTGGCATTGTGTTCTTTGGTTAGCTAATATTTCATTGAGAGTGGGTTCATATTTCCCCGTGTGTATATTTTTGTGCTTTGTGATTTCTCATATATAGTTTACCTAATCTTGTTTCAGTTTTCCTATTACTGCATTTGTTTTTCATTATAGGACTGTAGCTTGATCTCATTAGGACTAATTGTATGAATTAGTGATCATATGTGCATGATATAAGCAATTTATACTGATTATGGATCATAAAAACAATATATGGTTAACTAAAGATGGTCTTCGAATTGGTCATCTCAACATCAATCATGCAATACACAAAATGACTGAAATATCTTCTATATTATCTAATTCAGGCAAAAATTTCCATGTGTTTGGTTTTACAGAAACCCATTTATCCTCTCATATTTCAGACAATGACATCTCAATACCAGGCTACAATACAATCCGAAGAGACTCCCATATTCACAAAGAAACTGGTATAGCTGTTTATGTTCATCAATCAATTCAGTTCAAAAGAGTTACAAATTTAGAGCAGCTTTATGTAGAAACAATTTGGATTGAAATCAAACTAAGAAATTCCAGACCAATTCTTTTATGTTTTCTTTATAGAAATCCCAAAGAAAAAGCAGAATGGATTGATCACTATGTTTCAATGTTGGATAGTATAGATAAAGATTATGATGATATTATTATATTAGGTGATTTCAATATTGATTTATTAAAACCAAATAACCATTGGATACAGACATTCGAATCTTTCAACTTAAAACAATTGATAACTATGCCAACTCGTGTTACAGATATTTCCAAAACTTTGATTGACCATATATATGTTGTAAATAAAGAAACTATTGTAGAGGTAAATGTTCCACTTTCTGGCTGCAGTGATCACTTCCCTATATGCATTACATGGTCCAAGAAAGGAGTAAAAATTCCAAAAGTTAGCCACAAAACTATAACTTACAGAAATTTCTCACACTTTAACAGTAACGTCTTTCTACAGGATCTTCTTAATTCACATCTAAGCAATGTTTATCAAATTACTGATCCCAATTTAGCCATTGAATATTGGTATTCTATTTTTTATAATATTTACAATAAACATGCTCCATTACAAACAAAAAGAGTTAAATACAAAACAAAACCACCTTGGCTTACCGACAAAATACAGAAACATATATATCATAGGGATTATCTATTAAAGAAAGGTTTCCGAGATGATTATAAGAAACAAAG
>CM060334.1:5073471-5090971 GCA_030674155.1 Stramonita haemastoma
TTTGTTCTGACTAGCTATCTGATTCTTTCTCTCTTTTCTTCCCTCCTGTTCTTTTTCTCATTTTTTTTTTACATTCTCTATTTCCCTCTTATTTTTGTCACTAAAAGAATGTACTAGGGAAAGTTTAAATCGCTATTAACTAATGTCCATTCTGTCTTTCAAAGCCTCAACAATGACTATGGTTGAAAGTCTTTCCACCTTCTGATGGACGCAAAATGCCAAGGCCTGCATTGCAAAATGTCGTCTTGCTTTAAAATATTATGTTTGAATTATCTTCAGCCATGACAAACTATTACCATAACACACTGTCTCCCCCCCCCCCACCTTAACCTAATAACCTAAGCAGTCGTATGGGAGCGAGGCGTCAGAGGCCTCAGCTTCTCTAGGGGCCAACATATTGAGGGCTGCGCCCATCTCCTCTCCCTCGCTGCTTTACCTTCCCTTACCCTTAAGAGGCCAGGTACCCATTTACAGCTGGGTGAACTGGGGGACTGTACTGAAGCCAAGGCGCGCAAACGGTCACCCATTCAACCGGTAACCACGCTCGACGCTGCTTAACTTGACTGGGGGAAAGCGAGCGCTCTGACCACTTAGCTATCCCGACCCCATAACACACTACTCTTCTTTAGGGAGAAAACATACTATAATGTCGAAGTACAGCTATCCCTATGGCAGGTAGCTGAAAGGACTCATACACGCAAACTTTCCGTGGAGTCTACATAGCCTCATAGTTGTTCCCAGGTGGGAAGAGTGAGACTGGGAGCAGTGTATGTGTGACCCCACGGGTGCCAAACTGGGGAACCAGAACGACATTTCTATTCCCTTTCTTTCTGTCTAAAGCTTGTCTTCTGATGCAAGTAACATGTCTTCCTCACATTTCAGCTGAAACAAGCATTGCAACTTAAGGAAATAGCGCAGCAAGGCAACACATACCTAAAAAAAACCCACATTACTGGTTAAAAAATAAAATTCAAACAAAACTGACCAAGTGAGGCAATTTAACCAAAAACAAAAATCCCGAAAACAAAAGACATAGCAACTGGCACCCCACTACAGCCTAACCCACTTCCTTCCATGAATGTTATGTGGCAATGATGGAGATGTAGGGCTTACGGCCCCTTCTGCCTGGGTTGTGGCCTCCCTCCCCTAGGAGGAGTGCTGTCCCCTGTTCCCCCCGCAAGCCCTTTTCCTCTCTGACAGGTCCACAAAGGACGAACAATTATCGCTCTGCTTTGGTGTTTAACCAGTGTAGGCTTTCGCTCTGATACTGCCCTGGGGCCAGGACAGAGAGAGAGGGGAGAGAGAGAGAGAGAGAGAGAGAGAGAGAGAGAGAGAGAGAGAGAGAGAGAGAGATAAAAAGAAACATGAAGTAAGAGAGACCAACAGGCTCACAGACAGACAAACAAACCAACCTAGCACAGCGAACGATACGAAAAGAATGATAATAACAACCAAGCATTAAACCTTTGATGATATCACCCATCTGATGTATAATACACGCGGCGTAATTGGCAGTTTGGTGGGCTTCGTTGTGTGAATCTGTGATCATCAGCTTGAGAGAATATGATAAGGTGGCTCAAACGATCCAGCCTGTATCGTCTGTTGTCATTAAAATAATGCGCTATGCCGCTTCAAATAGGGCCAAAACAAAACAAAAACGCCATGCAATTTGCTCCAGAACATAGTAAAGGCATTTATGTGTGATGTCGAAAGATCTTTTTCATGCTTCTTGGCACATTTTCTAGGGCCGTCCACGTCGTTTTTAGCACACATTATCAGGATAGAGGAGAGAAGGAGGGAGAGAGATGGGGAGAGAGAGAGGGGGGAGGAGGGGGAGGGAGACAGACAGACAGACAGACAGACAGACAGAGGCAGAGACAAGAAGAGGCACACGCGTGAGTGCTTACGCCGCGCGCACTCTATGGGTGTGTGTGTGTGTGTGTGTGTGTGTGTGTGTGTGTGTGTGTGTGTGTGTGTGTGTGTGTGTGTGTGTGTGTGTGTGTGCGTACTCGCGCGCGCGCGCGCGTGTGTGTGTTTACGTACACACCCGCAAACAAGCGCTTAGTTTCTGATGATATTATTCAAGTGCAAACGACATGAATCACAGGCAAACTTTGTCCATCCATGTACACCGGATTATGAATTGTCTGTTGCTCCTTCTGCTACTGCTTTTGTTACTACTATTACTATTGTTATCATCATTATTGTTATTGAAACTATCATTTTTACAGCATTATCAGTATTGTTAAAGCTACTGTTGCTGCTGCTGCTACTACTACTACTACTACTACTACTACTACTACTACTACTACTACTACTACTACTACTACTTCTACCACCACTGTTGCTACTACTATTATTCCTTCTTGACTGCTACTATCATTGTACCTGATGCTGCTACCACAACTACCACCAAAACTTACTACTACTACTACTACTACTACTACTACTACTACTACTACTACTACTACTACTACTACTACTACTATTACTACCACCATTAGCACAACTGCTGCTGCTATTTCTTTTCGACTACTGCTACAATTGCTGCTGCTACTACCACAGCAACAAACTGTTACTAGTACTGATGGCATCATGATAATAGTGAGTAAATAACGTGTTTACAAACCACCGCAAAGAGCGGCGGTTATCTTCACAGAATGAAAACAATCTCTTCTTCCAGTCAAAGGGAGCACCGGAGACTCCTCCGTCCTATTTGTGTAACGTCTGCCACTGATTATGACAGGTAAACACTCCTGTGGTATTTGGGGGCCTCGGGTGGGGGACGGTGAGAGAGAAAGATTTATTATTGCAGCCGTTGGTTGTATATTTTCAGGATGACTTCCTTCTCTATATAACCGCCCTTGGCACAGGGAAATAAAGAAGGAAGATTGCAAATCACACGTGGTTAGTTCTAAGACGTCAGAGTTGTTATGACTTTTTAGAGTCCTCAGCGATGATGTCTTCAGGAATGAATTGATTGCGGTTGATTTAGGGACGTTTAATTTTTTTTTTACAGATGTTTTAGTTGTGCTTACGTTAACGACGTACACGTGCTGACGTCAGAGATGTCTCAGTTCACTTCAGAGGGCACTTTACTTCTGATTAGTTTTAAGGACACCCATGTTCTGATGACTTCAGGGACGCCTATGGTCTGATTACTTTAGATACATTTAGCAATTAGTCCGAACGTGTTGTCTGTATTCACTTAGAGACGCTTGGATTGCCATCATGTTATTGAAATCTTTGTTGTCGTTATTTCAAGGGTGTCTACCCTGTAATCATTTTAAGGACGTCTCTACTGCAGTTACTTCAAAGCCATGTGCGTTATGATTACTTTAGGGGCATTAGTGTTATCATTTTTTTAAGGACGTCGATGTTGGGATTTCTTTAGAGAAACACTTTTTTTTACCCATAATCCTGTCGATGTCAAGTCTGGTTTTTGCACAGAATCTAATTTTATAAAAGAAATAACTGCTGTGTAAAAATTTTCTGCATAATATATACACAGGTGTAAATAATTTTTTCACCTACTGTTATGGACTTAAAAATGTTATACTCGCAGAGAGATGATTTCACGCTCAGAAAGCAAATGATAATAAAGGGAGGGGATCACAAGTGGGCCACTTCAGGCCGCGCCATGTTGCTGGTTTCTTATTCAACCTGACAAATCAGCAATCCTTTCTCCTCCACTTCTCTTTTAAAATAGTCTGTATCTTTTTTAAATCCCAAACACACTTTTAGCCGGCACGCGTCACAAGACTACATCTCGACAAGCTTTCCCTGAAAATAAAAAGTCATAAACCTGATTGATTTCAGAGGAACAAGTCGTCTTCTTTGTTTTTGGAGACCGACTCTGTCGAATTTGATTGCTGGCAATTAACTTTTATCTCTTTTGTCAGCGTGCTGTAAACCTTTGTGTCCGAATTGTTTGTCCCAGTGAACTTCCAATCCATTTTCTTTCCGAATGTCTGCTGTTCCTGGAGCTTTCAACACAGACTCATTTTTGCTTCCTTTCGCTTGACTGTCAGCCTCTTCCCGTAGTTTTTAGCTTGCGGGCTCCAAGCAGATGTATCTGCCGAGTTTTCGTCTGCCTCGTATCTTGCCAGAACCCCCCCCCCCCCCCCCCCCTGTTCGTTGTGAAGAAACCCTTTGTGAGCTAAAGCCAGTATTGAGCATGTCTGCTGCCGAACAGAAAAATGTCGTCTTTGTTTTTCAAGGATTGTCACCAGCTTCACTCGCAATTAACAATCGACAGACATTGTTTTAAAAAAAAAATGCACACGCGAGCAAGCAAGTAGGCGCACACACAGACACACAGACACAGACACACAGACACACACACAGACACAGACACAGACACACATACACACACAGTCACACACACAGCACACACACACACACACACACACACACACACACACACACACACACACACACACACCAGATGGGGGGGTTTCATCTCGAGCGGGTTTCTAATACGTCAGGTGATGTGATCAAGGGAGATAAGCCAGTGGCAGATACTGAAATAAACCCCTGCGATAGGCATCATCAGGGGAGATCACCGCTTTTCTTTCTCTCTTACTTTCTTTCTTTATAACCGTTTTTTTTCTTTCTTTCTCTTGTGCGGCTGTTGTTGTCTTTTCGTTATGTCTCTCGTTCGTTCATCGAATTCTTTTCTTTCTTTTCTTGTGTATTATTTTTAATGATTTCTTCGTGCTTTCATGTTAACAGTTCGTCTGTGCATATTCATTTTTTCCTCGTAGATTGTCCCTGTATTCTATAAGCCTTCTATCCACCCCGCTGGCCTAGTTCTTTTTTTTTCTTCTTCTTCTGAGTAACTTTCTGTTCGTCTGTTCATTTGTTTAGCTCTTTGCTTCTCCTCGCTTATCTCTTCTTTCGTTCCTCCGTGCTTTGCTTTCCTTTGTGCTCTTTTTCTTCTGTCTTCTCATCACTGCCGGCACCATGATTGTTTCCTGATGAGATGGAAGTAGAGGGTGGGGTGGGGGTGGTGGTGGGTTGATGATGATGTGGATGAGGCTGTAGAGGACAATGGGGGCAGGTGGGGGAGGAGGGATCGAGTGCAAGGGAGTGCAACTTTCAGAATGGGGAAGAGAGGCAGAAGAACGAGGAAACCAGAAAGAGAGAGAGAGAGAGAGAGAGAGAGAGAGAGAGAGAGAGAGAGAGAGAGAGAGAGAGAGAGAGAGAGAGAGAGAGAGAGAGAGAGAGAGAGAGACAGACAGACAGACAGACAGACAGACAGACAGACAGACAGACAGAGACAGACAGACAGACAGACAGACAGACAGACAGACAGACAGAGACAGACAGACAGACAGACAGACAGACAGACAGACAGACAGACAGACAGAGAGCGGAGGAAGGGGGGGGGGAGAGGCTGAGACAGAAGGAGTGAGTAGAGGGAACAGAAAGAAAAAAACAACAACATACATTATCAAAAATCAAAACCACAGAGCAACTAAATGCAAATGAATGGAAGAAGACAGATAGACAAAGAAAGAAAGACAAACCTCTAGGCAGACAGATGGGAAAGCAGACACACAGAAAGGTTGTACGAATGGAAAAAACGCACAAAGAAATGGTGATGATGATGAAAAAAGATAAACACAGCAACAGAGAAAAACCATTCACATTAAAAAGTATTTCAAGCGTCTGAAAATAGTATAATGAGAGTAGCGTGTTATCTCTGTCTCTGTCTGTCTGTCTGTCTGTCTGTCTCTCGCATTCTTTGTCTGTATTTTCTTTATCGAATGATTGATAAATGAAGTAGTTATTAGGTAATTGAGCGCTAAGCTGCAAAAGTAATCACATGATCAATTTTTTGTTTTTTATTATAGTTCACTTAACTATTAATCTACCTATTCAATTATGTTCCTTTTTACCTTTCTTTATGATGTAAAGAAGTATCTGGTTTATGTAATTACTCCCAATCACATAGTTGAGTTCAAATTGGAGTTTGAGTTGCCCGTGTGTGTTTGCGCGCGCGCGTGTGTGTATGTGTTTTGTGTGTGTGTGTGTGTGTGTGTGCGTGCGTGCGTGCGCGTGTGTGTATGTATGTATGTACGTCTTCAATTTTACGTCTGTTCACTTAATGTGATATTAGACGGATGTATGTATGTGTGTGTGTATGTGTGTATGTGTAAGTGTGTGTATATGTGTGTGTTTTGTCTGTGTGTCTGTTTGTCGGTCTGTCTGTATCTGTTTGTGTCTGTGTGTGTGTCTGCCTGTATGTGTGTGTGTGTCTTTGTGTGCGTGTGTGAGTGCTAGTGCGCGTGTGTGCATAGTGCGTAATGTATGTATATGGATGTTTGCTTGTAGTCAGTGTACATGTGCGTGTGAGAGAGGGACGGAGAGAGAAAGGGGGGGAATAGACGGGGAGGGGGAGAGAGGGGGGGGAAGAGATGGAGAGAGAAAGAGAGACAGAGAGACAGAGACAGGCAGAGAGACAGAGAGGGGGAGAGAGAGAGTGAGAAAGAGATGGAGGGAGAGAGAGTATGTGTGTGTTGTGAGCGTGCGCGCACACACACACACAAACACACGCACGTACACACACACAAACACATATACAAAACACAAAAAACACGCTACTGACAAATCAGCACAGGACAGAAAGAAAGACAGAGACAGACTGAGACAGATAGGCAGACAGATAACGACTGCACTTCTTTGTCCTTTCCGTGTCACGTCCCTCATCCCTCACCCCTCATCGCAGCCTCATTGCCTTTTTCCACATACCTGCAACGCTTCAACCGCAGGAGGTTTTTCACCTACTATGTCAGGTGAGGCGATCAGAGGAGATAGCATAGCTGGCAGAGGCGGAAATAAAAGTCAGTAGCTGACTGACATCAGCAACGGTAGGATTCGTAACGACTTCATGGAGTCCTATTTCAGGGACAGCGCGCCAGATTGGACGGAGATTAGTTCTTTTTCATCTGACAATAGCACAGCTTTATTCTCTGTCTCTGTCTCTCTATCTCTGTCTGTGTCTCTGTCTCTCTCTCTGTGTCTGTCTGTCTGTCTGTATGTCTCTCTGTGTCTGTCTGTCTCTCTGTGTCTGTCTGTCTGTCTCTGTGTCTGTCTCTGTGTCTGTCTGTCTGTCTGCCTGTCTTTCTCTCTCTGTTGATCTCTTTCTGTCTGTCTCTCTCCATGTGTCTGTGTGTATGTATGTGTTTGTCTCTGTGTGTGTTTGTCTGTCTGCCTCTGTCTGTCTCTGTCTCCCCCCCCCCCCTCGCTCTCTCTCTCTCTTTTTTATCTCTCCCTCTCTCTCTCTCTTGAGTGTGTTTTCTGTTCTTATTACCTATTTAAAGCCAATGATATCACAATGAATCAGGAGAACAAGTCTTAAAAGAGATAAAGAAAGCATAAGATAAATGTTCCGGAAGACAGAAATGTATAATTGTGGAGAGAGAAAGCTCAGAACAAGAGGCAAAAAGAAAGAGGGGAAGGAAAAAAAGAGGGGACAAAAGAAAAGAGAAAAAAGAGACACAGATAAAGGTGCAGATAGACATATAGACATACAGACAGACAGGCAGGCATACAGGCAAAAATAAAGGCACAAAAGGACATAATCTAATCAAGTCCCTGTGTGTGTGTGTGTGTGTGTGTGTGTGTGTGTGTGTGTGTGTGTGTGTGTGTGTGTGTGTGTGTGTGTGTGTGTGTGTGTGTGTGTGTGTGTGTGTGCAGTTTTGTAGATTTTGACATCCTCTCCTACCGGCACACAACTGCCTCCTCTTCCAAAAAGCGGGACGGGCTTTGACGTGTCTGCATGGTATTCTGCGTGCGTTCTCACACGGGACCTTGGTTTATAGTCTCATACGAAGGACTTTTAGGGGGAGTGGAGTCGGCACTGATATTAATTCCAGAGGATAAATCCTCATGAACGAGATTCGAACCCGGGTCGGCATATCACGAGCGCATCTCTCTGACCACAGGTAGGTGGGTAGGTAGGTAGGTAGGTAGGTAGGTAGGTAGGTAGGTAGGTAGGTAGGTAGGTAGGTAGGTAGGTGGAGGGAGGGAGGGAGGGAGGGAGAGAGAGAGAGAGAGAGAGAGAGAGAGAGAGAGAGAGGGATGGAGAGAGAGAGAGAGAGAGAGAGAGAGAGAGAGAGAGAGAGAGAGAGAGAGAGAGAGAGAGAGAGAGAGAGAGAGAGAGAGAGAGATGTACACATTTTATTTCACTAGACTGTTGGCTAACCAAGCAATGCATGAGTGTTTTGAAGAGATAGTAATGACGTTTTTAGTCCAAATCAACAGCACCCACCACACCCAAAAAAAGCACACAACCACCAAACCGACAAAAAACAGAACAAGATAAACATGCACATTACCTTGGCATGTCAAACGAGGCAGACATATGGAAAACAACAGTAGCAATAACAACAACGACAACAGTTGTGTCAGCAGAGGCAGAACCACCAACAGAAGGTGTCCATCTGCTCTTCTGCTCAGTAAGAACAGGCTTTTCTGCAGCAAGGACACGCCATTTTCTCTCGGTTGGAGTTTCCTCAATTCTACAATATACCACAACATAATTATCTATTATCGGTGTCGAAGTTGATTATAAAAATCATGGCAGAAATAGATAGATGCTTTGATAATGATGTTGATGTGATGGCATTTATCATGATATCAATATATCAATTTATATATAAATATTGTTGAGAATGACCCCCTTGATGATGATGATGATGATGATGATGATGATGATGATGATGATGATGATGATGATGATGATGATGATGACGACGACGAGACGACAACGACGACGACGACGACGACGACGACGACGACAACGATGATGATGATGATGATGATGATGATGATGATGATGATGATGATGATGATGATGATGATGATGATGATGATGATGATGATGAAGACGACGACGATGACGACGATGATGATTATGATGAAAATAAGGTGTGGTTGATGAAGATACTCAGAAAATGTACTTGGACAATGATGACAAAGAATGAAAACAGCAGCAATAACAAACAACCACAGCTACAAGAGCAATGAGCACAGGCATAAAACAAGCAGAAGGAGGAGGAGAAGCAGGAGGAGGAGGAGGAAGTGGAGGAGGAGCAGGAGGAGGAGGAGGAGGAAGTGGAGGAGGAGGAGGAGGAAAAGAACAAAACGCAGAAATAAATAACAACATTGACTGTTGTTTACAGGAGGCAAACACTGGTATTGACGAGCCGTTCATTGCGCTGTGCTCTCCACATTCGATCTGATTCCCCCTTTCTAAATGACAAACACATGCACTTGAATGCACACATAAAACTCCAAGCAAACACACACGCATACACGCATGCACACGTGCGCACACACCTGCGCGCGCACGTACACACAAACACACCCACCGACTCACTGACTCACTCACTCCCACTCCCACACACTTTCTGAAGAATAGGCCATTTGTGTTGGTGGGAATGGATTACAAATGTAGAAAAATGAACACGTCCGCATGTGCACAGGGACTGGGTGTATAACAGCACATATTCATGGGCTTATTCCACTATCCTCGAGATAAAAGATTGCTAGAAGACTATAAAAAGCAAATAAAGGCACACACATATGCAATCACACACACACAAACACAAACACACACATACACAAACACACACACATACAAACACAAACACACGCATACACACACACAAACACAAACACACACACATACTCACAAACACACACACACAAACACACACAAACACACACACACACACACAAACACACACACATACACACACACACAAACACACACTACATACACACAAACAAACACACACACATACAAACACACACACTACACACACACACACACACACACACACACACACACACACACACACACACACACACACACACAGAGCACTGGCAATGCATGCACACGCACTTGCTCATTCCCATAACTCTGCACAGAAAGAACAGAGGGAGGAATGACACGGCAGACGCTGACAGTAACAAGAGCAGAAAGACAGCGAGATGAAGGACCCCACACACTGACAGACACACAGCAGAAACAGACTGACTGACTGACAAACAGACTGACTGACTGACTGACTGACTGACAGACAGACAGACTGACTGACTGACTGACTGAGTGACTGACAGACAGACAGACAGACAGACAGACTGACTGACAGACAGAACTATGTTATGGACAGGCACGTTCAGTGTCTAGCTCTGCCAAGCCCAAAGCACAGGGAGGGTTCTGTGAAGTAATCACGTTCCCTCTCCATCCAGCTGATTTAGCCACACCCCACATTTTACACTGAGGGAGGATATATACACTGAACAATGACAGACAGCAAAGGAAAGAAAGCAATGAAAGGAAGGTGGAGACAGACCAAAGACAGACAAAGGCAGAATAAAGAAAGAAAAGCAGCCCCAAATTTAGCAGATCTTGAAAGAAAAGAAAGAAGGAAAATCATTGTAAGTATGAAAGTATGCAAGACCAAGAGAAATGGAAAACGAAAAACAACTTGAAGGCAAGAAATCTGACCTAACAAAACGAAATAAGACAGAAATAAAAAAGGAAAGAAAAGAAAAGAAAACCGAGAAGGATGTGGAAGAAGAACAAAAACGAAAACTAAATTTAAAAAATGGAACAACAACAAGAAACCCGCAGAAAATGCACAGAAAAAAAACTGCTGAAAATCCAAACATGATACACAAGGGTAAAAAATTCACCAAAACCACACGAAAAGTATAAGAACTAGATACATTTTTTTAAACCCTGCCAGAAAGACAAAAAGAAGAAAGCTCTTAAGCAGATCCATCATCACAAATCACATCTAGGAGGGACAAAACGTATAAAGAATCCAATGCTGTATGGTAGCAGATATTTTCTGTGTGAAAAAAAGACAGACAAAACCTGACTAAAAAGCCAACACACTAAAAAGACTTGAACAGAACCGTCTTTATAAATCGCATCAAAGAATGGGAGGAAAGGCACGGGAAAAGGGACGTGTGGCAAATAAAGCTAGCTGTGTCCAGTAGATATCAATAGGAAAAATGGGAAAAATTGATAAAAAGCTAAATGGAGAAAGCATGTCCCCCTGTTCCTTTTCCAGTGCAGTATTTCTCCTTTTCTTTCCTTCTTTCTTTCTTTATTCTGTCCTGAGAACGCTCAAGCTTTCTTGATTAACAAGCTACTCCTGTTTGGAAACCACGAACGGTCAATAAGCAGGCACCCTGCAATGATTTTAGACAGCAGAAGACAGAATGATACATTCCTTTTTTAAAGGAGACAGGAGAGATATCACACACCTTCCGCATCCAGTACTCCGCTTCTCCCTAATACACACATCTCTAATTTGCAAGCAAATTTTTAACCATGCATTTATATTTTGACTTTTTAATGTTCAAAAATTAGTTACGTTGTAATTTATAACATAGTTTTGAGAGGAAAGTTGTGCGTGCGTGCGTGGTGTATGTGTGTGTGTATGTGCGCGTCTCTCTCTCTCTCTCTCTCTCTCTCTCTCTCTCTCTCTCTCTCTCTCTCTCTCTCTCTCTCTCTCTCTCTCTCTCTCTCTCTCTCTCTCTCTCCTCCCCCCACACCACACCCACCCCAATCCATTAATTTTCCTTTCTTTATCTATTTTACTGTTATCATCTCCAGCCCACTCCCTCCCCATGTCTTTCTCACTTCTCCCGGTGTGCTGGCGATAACATGAGATCAGTGTACATAATGAAACGATGCCCACACAGGTTGGCATATCCCATCAGATAAAAACAAATATAAAGAAACAAATATTTACAAAGCACAAAAACAACACACAAGGAAAGACAGCTCGGGTGGAATCAAAACATGCCCTTTTCTCTCCAGATCTTTTTTCCCCGTTTTATTTCCCATTAGCATACTTTGTGGGCCCCACCCGCTGGTTTCCCGAGTGTCTTTCCAGATGGGGAATTTTCTTCTCTTTGTGTTGTTTCTTTCCTTTCCTATCTGCAGTCTACACTTCACAACTAACTGCACTGCCACTTCTGCAGCGGGTCTTGAGGAATCATCATCACAGAGGTGCTGATATCTGCCAGCCTTCAAACAGTCCTGCCACAACCACTGTTCTTTGTTTGTGTGCTGCCTTGCTACACACACACACACATCATACACATACACACACACACACACACACACACGACGCACACACACAAACGCACACATAAACGCGCGTACACACACACACACAAACGCACACACACATACACACACACCACATCCACGCCACAGGTACAAGCACGGATGAATGTAGTATGATAGCTTTCAAATGCACACAATGTTATAGTCATAGGCGTAGATCTGATGTGTGTGTAATGTGTGTGTGTGTGTGTGTGTGTGTGTGTGTGTGTGTGTGTGTGTGGTGGTGTGTGTATGTGTGGTGTATGTGAGAGAGAGAGAGAGAGAAGAGAGAGAGAGAGAGAGAGAGAGAGAGAGAGAGAGAGAGAGAGAGAGAGAGAGAGAGAGAGAGAGAGAGAGAGAGAGAGAGAGAAAGAGAGAGAGAGGAAAGAGACAGAGACAGAGAGAATAGAGACAGACAGACAGACAGACAGTCAGAGATAGACATCCAGAGAGGGAGAGAGTGGTGCACATGCTTTCCTGTCTTTTCCTTCTCTCTCAGTGCAGGCAGCCTCAGCCCCTCTTTCCCACACCAGCAAAGTTTCCCCTGTACCCCATTGTTTTTCACCTACTACGTCAGGTGATGCGATCAGAAGAGATAGCAGACTTGGCAGAGACTGAAATAAAAGTCAGTAGCTGACTGACATCAGCAACAGTGGATTCGTAACAACTTCATGGATTTTCTCGCCCCCCCCCCCCCCCCCCTTACAGATGGTGAGGTCGGAAGGAGATGGGTTTTTTTCAACTGACAATGGCACATCCTCACACTCCTATAATCTGCCAAGTGCAATTTCTCCCCTCCCGTCTTTCTGTCCTCTCTCTCTCTCTCTCCCTTGCTTTGTCTGTCTGTCTGTGTTTCCCTCCCCCCCTCTCTCTCTATCCCTCCCTCCCCCCCCCCCCCTCTCTCCTCTCTCTCTCATCTCAGGGCAAGACACTATGAAAACAAGAAATGGAAAAAAGTTGGAGCACTGCAAACATAAATTTAGTAGAAAGTGAAGTACCATTTCAAAATATCAATAAAGTTCTGTATGCAATCTATAGAACTTTTTTAACAACGAAAATGATGACTGATATTTTTGTACTTTGTGAAACATATAGCATTGAAAGTCTGTTAAATGCATATGATGAACTATTGTCTGGATGAAAAGTCAGTGATTTGCTTTGAAATGCATATGTGTGCCAATCCAAAAGATGAAAGAAATCGATGGGGTCACACATAGAGATAGGAAGACAAAGACACTGAGAAAGGGTTATGAATCTTTCTTCCTAGACTTCTGGCTAAAGAACCCAAAGACGAAAGTGCTGGAGAGGCATGGTTTTCTCAATCAAATTCTATATAAAAAGTGGGAAAACCCACCAAATTGGTAAAATCCAAACAAGCACGCACACGTTGGCATGTAAAGCGAGGCAGAAAATAGAACAAACACAAAAGTAATAGTAAGGATAACATTAATATTAGTCTGAACAGAAGCGGACACACCGCCACAAGGTCTCTTCATATGTTGTTGCCGCCAGTAAAGAAATGTTCCCTACCGCACAGCACACGATTTTCCTACTGTTGGATTTTCATGAACTTTAGAATACACCTGAGGATATCCGTTACTGGGTCGACGATGACGATAAAATCAGAGTAAAAAAACAGATGTTTTGATGATTATGTGATGTGATGTCATTGATTACAACAATGGGAATGATGGTATTGATAGCGATGATTGTGACGACAACGACGACGACGACGACGACGACGACGATGATGATAAATGATGATGATGATGATGATGATGATGATGATTATCCGCTGATGAATGACGAGAACATGGTGATGGAAATAAGATGAGGTTGGTGAAGACACTCAGGAAAAGTATTCAGACGATGAAGGCAAGGAGAGCAGCAGTAATAACAACAGACCACAGCTACAATAACAAAGGCAATGAGAAGTTAGGACAAACAGACAAGAAGAGGGGAGGAGGGGGGAGGAGCAGGAGGAGAAGGAGAAGAGGGAAGAGGAGGAGGAGGAGGAGGAGGAGACAAAGAGAAGAAGAAACAGAAGAAGAAAGCAGAAACAAAAACGAACTTAACAAATGATTCGTATTCATAAAATGCAAACACTGTTATTGACAGACCACTGTGCTGTGCTCTCAAATTTCGATCTGACTCCCTCTTTCTAAATCAAAAACACATGCACTTGAACGCACATGTGAAACTCCAAGCAAACACCCACACACCCATACCACACATTTCTCTCTGTCTCTCTGTGTCTCTGTCTCTCTTGTGGGGGGGAGGGGGAGTATATCTGCACTGAACAGAGCAATACGTGTTTTGAACTGTCTCCTGTTTAGTCAGCAGTACGGCAGATAGTGACCGACCCAGACTCTGAAACTTGGAAATGAGAGTGACTGAAGAACCATGCCAGCAGCACCGTTATTCTTCAGGGCGACCTGTGGCTGCTTTGTTACCGTATACATCATCACCTTCATGTTTCGTCGGGCTGAAAGGAAGCCAAGTTAAGAATGCGACATGAAGCCAAAGACACGCATAGCCGGTGCTAGGTAGGCCTGCCCTCACGGCGATTTTTTTCAGCAATTTGCTTTAATGTGGGGATGTTGAACAGAACCCTGGGCCTCCAAAGCCAAGCAGCGGCAAGCAGACCTGTACTGACGAGCACCGCGGAGCCAGCAGCAGGATGAGCCTTGATGCGGGGACGGTGGACCGGCGGGGCAGCAGTCAGCCAGAGATGAAGTGAGTGAAACAGAACCGTACAATGACTTACCTGCAGGACTATGCCCACATGAACACAAAGTTTGATGGCATGAGGGAAGTAATTAGAGAAATGAAGGAATCCATGTGGGAGCTGAAAGAGAAGTCCAGACTACTGAGAGATGAGGTGGCAGACCTAAAGGCAGACAAACAGAGAACTGGAAAGATCAAACGCAGAACTGACGGAAAATTAACACTCTTGAACTGAAAACTGACGATTTGGAAAATGATCCAAACGCAACAACATTTGTTTTTATGGTTTTCCAAGAAAAGAAATGACGACTCCAGATGAATGTGAAAATCTGCTGAGGGAAATGATACCAGACAAACTGGAGCTTACGGAACTTCAGCTTTGACAGTCCACCGACTTAGTGCCAAGGAAAACTCTCTATAATAGCAAGGTGCACTGTCTACAAGGAAAGGGTGGAAATACTCAAGGCCAAAGGCAATCTGAAGGGAAGTCGTGTGTTTATTGGAGAAACTACGGATCAGAGAAATCTGAAAGAAGCTGTCACCCACCTGAAGGCTGCCAAAGCTCAGACCAAAAGGGCGACAATGGTGTCGACCATCTGCTGATCGAGGGCAAGAAGTTTGCTCTTGGTGCTGATGACAACTCCTTGTGGAAACTGTGCTAGAAACACAGCCAGCCTCAGAGAAAACGGAATGCCAGAATTTACATTGGCATGGGATGAGTGAAATATTGAGGGAGGAAAATACAGAGCTGGCACCGTGTGAAAGGAACACGTCTAACACCAAGCTGACAGTACGAAATCAGACCGACCAGCTTCTTTTGCAACAAGTCGTGATGATGCTATCGGTGCATATGCACCTTGTCTGATCGAGAAAATGTTTGTTGTGATCGCAAAAATAAGAGTAAATGCATGTCGACTGTGTTGACGTGCAGAAAGCTGTAAGCAAAGTTGTTAACTCCCCTTCTAAAGATATGCCAAAGTCATGCTGTAGTAAACAATATTCCTTTCTTTACTGGAATGTCAGTGGCTTACTTTCCAAGTTGTCTGATCCTGATTTTGTAGAAATAAGTGTTTCTTTTGATATTTATTTGCTTTGTCGAAACATTTGTTGACAGTTTTCAGTCTACACTTTTTTGTGGATACGCAATGTTGTTAAGCTTGCTTTGAAATTTACTCATTGTGGTAGACAGTCATGGAAGGGGTGTGATTTGTTTAATTAGAAAGAGCCTGTGAAAAATGTGAAATGTGTAAATGTAAATTATGATAATATTCTGTGGTTTCGCATCGACAGAAAGCTATTCCAACTGCCTAGTGATATTCTATTTGTGTGTGTATATGTACCGCCTGAGAGGGCACCCTGTTATACTGTGATTGATATTGATAATGCATTGCTCAGGTTGAAGAATCTTTGTTTGAATACATTTGTTTACATAATGATGTTTAAGTACTAATGTGTGGAGAATTTAGTGGAAGGACATCTGATATATTTCCGGATAGCAGTGACGACTCACAAACTTTCATTGTTTGACATTCTTCACCAGGCAAAATTAAACAGATGTTCTGAGGACAAAATGATTGAATTCAATATGGAATTATATCATATATATTATATGGTGACTATATATATATATATATAATATATATATATATTGTGTGTGTGTTTATTTGTTGATGTTTATTTGTGTGTGTGTGTGTGTGTGTGTGTGTGTGTGTGTGTGTGTGTGTGTGTGTGTGTGTGTGTGTGTGTGTGTGTGTGGCTGCCATCCTTTACAAACTGACAGAAAAGCTTGACAAAATAACTGTTAAAACTCGTTTAGAAACTGGACTCGGGTTCTTTCCCATGCTAATAATAGCCGAAAGTTAATAATAATGTTCAGACGCAACGAAAACTTGAAATTTGTTTTTCTACTTGTATTCAATGTATTTGCGGGAAGCCGGTGATAGTGAATATATTGAAAAGAAAACAACACAGAAAAGGACACGCCATATGCTGAGATTAAATGCTGTGTATTTGAAAAGAATACTGGTTGTTGTTAATTTTGTCAGTCTCTCTCTCTCTCTCTCTCTCTCTCTCTCTCTCTCTCTCTCTCTCTCTCTCTCTCTCTCTCTCTCTCTCTCTCTAAGCAGTTATGGCGTTCTCTACTTCTCTTATCTGTCTGGTCTCTGTATTCCCCTCCCACATGTTTATCTTCTGCATCTCTCTTCTGATTATGCCTTCTTCTTTCAGCTCTTTGCTCTTATACTTACTCTTTCTTTTTTTTATCCTTCATTACTAGCCATTTTTCATTTTTCTTCAGCACACACATATACACACAAAAACACACAAACACACACACTCACTCACTCACTCACTCACATACACACACACACACACACACACACACACACACACACACACACACACACACACACACACACACACACACACACACACACTTACTCCTACATAACAGACAGAGTCAAAACAGACATACGACCTAATATAAAAGAAAAAATCAACCCAGAGACAGAGACAAAGTCAGAACAGCAAGACGTAAGAATACTGAAAAATCAGGCCGAAAGATCGAGCTCTAGAACATCTTATGGACAGGCACGTTCAGTGTGTAGCTCTGCACAGCCCAAAGTACAGGGA
>CM060334.1:5098471-5103471 GCA_030674155.1 Stramonita haemastoma
CTCTCTCTCTCTCTCTCTCTCTCTCTCTCTCTCTCTCTCTATATATATATATATATATATATATATGTGTGTGTGTGTGTGTATATATATATGTCTGTCTGTGTGTGTGTGTCTCTCTCCCACACCCTTTTATCTCCTCTTTCTTTGTCCTACTCTTTTTTCTCTTACTCTTTCTAACTTTCTAACACACACACACACACACACACACACACACACACACACACACACACACACACACACACACACACACACACACATACGCGCGCGCACTTACACACATACACTTACACTTACACAAACATACACACACACACACACACACACACACACACACACCACACACACACACCACCACACTCACACACACATACACACGCACTTAAACACACAATCACTCACTCACTCACTCAATTCACATACACACGTGCGTGCACACATGCACACGGTACTGGCACATGCACATACACTAGTCCACTCCTCAATCTATGCACACAGAGGACAGACCGAGGAAATGACACGGCAGACACAGACAGCATCAAGAGCAGAAAGACAGCAAGAGGTAGGGTAGGACCCCACACACTGACAGCCATACTGCAGAAGCAGACAGACTGACTGACAGACAGACAGACTGACTGACTGACTGACTGACTGACTGACTGACAGACAGAACTATGTTGTGGACAGGCACGTTCAGTGTCTAGCTCTGCCCAGCCCAAAGTACAGGGAGGGTTCTGTGAAGTAATCACGTTCTGCTCTCCATCCAGCTGATTTAGCCACACCCCACATTTTACACTGAGGGAGGAAATATACACTGAACAACGACAGCAGCAAAGGAAAGAAAAGGAAGAAAGATAGAAAGATAGAAAGAAAGAAAGAAAGGAAGGATGTCAGAAAGAAAGAAAGAAATGGAGAAGGAAAGAAAGAAAAAATATGTATATATATAATCGGAGAGAAATATAAGCAAAAATCAAGCAAAATTTGGAAGAAAAGAAATGACAAAAGGAAAGAAGAAAAAAAAGCTTGCAAGCATGCAGAGACAACAGAAATACAAAGAAAACAAAAAAACAAAGTTTTAAAAAATAGAATGAAAAATACGGAAAGAAACGGTTTTTTTTCATTCCTTGGCTAGAACTCTACGGTTTTGCGTGTGTAACTGTTTTTGCCCACCCCCTCCCCCCCTCGTCCATTAAAGATAAGAGAGAAATAAAGACAGAAGTCTGCAAGGCATAAAAAAGGAAACGTTAGGAGTAATCACAAAAAATCAGATAAAAGGATAAAATAACACAAAAGACGGAAGAAAGAACGAGCAATGTAGGAAGAAAACAAAGAAAAACAAAACAGAATTAAAACCAAGAGCCAAACACGACAAAAACACCCAAAGAATGGAAAACACACACACACACACACACACACACACACACACACACACACACACACACACACACACACACACACCACAGATATATAATATTATAGATAGATACATAGACAACAGACAGACAGACAACAGACAGACATATAGATAGATAATAGATAATAGATAGATAGATAATAGATAGATAGATAGATAGATAGATAGATAGATAGATAGATAGATAGGTAGATAGATCGGTAGATCGGTAGATCGGTAGATAGATAGATAGATAGATACATACATACATACATACATACATACATACATACATACATACATACATACATACATACATACATACATACATACATCATGATACATACATCGATACACACATCGATACATACATTGATACATACATTGATACGTACATCGATACATGCGTAAATAAATCAACAAGAACCTGGATAAGAAATTAAACAGAAGGAAAGTCTTCAGCATATTTTCATCACAAAGCACATCATTACAGAGTGACAACTTGAGTGGAGAATCTAGTGCTTGCTGGACAGAACAAAATTAGCAAAAAGAAAAAAACAAAGATATGATAAAAAGGAACAAAATGGCCAACAGACTTGAACAGAACCTTCCCCCCTAAATCACATCAAAGAATTGGGGAAATGCATGAACAGCTCAGAGATGTACGGCACAGTTTTTGTCCACACACAGAATGATACGAAAAGAAAAAAAAATATACAAAGAGAAAACAAAAAATGAAAAACCAACATTAAATGCGTCCCTGTATTTCTTTTAGTGTTTTGTTTCTTTTCTCTACTGTTTTTACTTGATTACAAAAATGCAAAGCTTTACCTGACCTAAGCTACAATTTAAATACACAAAGGGCTAGCAATCAGCAAGAATTTTACAATGTTGGAAGACGGTTAACTTTTTAGAAAGTACATTAACAACTCCAGTCGATTACCTCCCCCCACCCCACCCCATTATAACCTCCAGTTTATAAACAAGTTTTTAAAACCATCACTTCGTATTTTAAAGTGCTCAACACTTTCAAACCAGTTTGATAGTAGGTTTAGCAAAGTTGTTGTGAAAAAGTTCTCTCTCTCTCTCTCCTCTCTCTCTCTCTCTCTCTCTCTCTCTCTCTCTCTCTCTCTCTCTCTCTCTCTCTCTCTCTCTCTCTCTCTCTCTCTTCTTTCTTTCTTTCTTTCTTTCTTTCTTTCTTTCTTTCTTTCTTTCTATGTGTTAGTGTGTTAGTGTGTGTGTATGTGTGTTGTTGTTGTTGTTGTTGTTGTTGTTGTTGTTGTTGTTTTGATGCTTTGACGTTTGTGTGGTGTTGTTGGTGGGTTATTTGCGTGTGTGTGTCCTTTACTATCCTGCTGCATTCATCTATCGCCCCTAACCGCCCCCCCCCCCCACCTCCCTTTCCCAACCCCCGTCTCTTTCTTCCTGTATGTACCTTTATAAAACTGAACAGATCACAGTACATATAAACTGACGCCCACATTTGCTTTTGCATTGTATTGTATACCACCTTTAATCACAGCAAAAAAAAATGTCGGGCACAACCAGCACTCAAACCCGCACTTTGGGCTTTCTAGGCAGGTGCATTACCACTAGACCACTAATCCACCCAGCAGATCAGTTCAGATAAAAAACAAGTTAGACAAACAGGAAAATAGATCTGTGGACGTACAAATACAGTAAAGAAACAGACAGCCACTCAGGTAGAAATCAAAACACCATTTACTTTCACGTTCTGTCTTTCCCAGTGGTGGTGGTTGTTGGGTTGTGTTTTTTTCTGGCTCTCTCCCCTGCAGGTTTTCTGATTCTCTTTCCAGATGAGGTTCTATAGTTTTTACTTCTTCAGTTTCATTTCATTTCCAATCTGCAGTCTAGCGTTCCCCTCCTTCACACAGTATTGGCATGCACTCCAGCAGCAGAGCTTGGGGAACTATCAGGACAGGGGTGATGGTGCCAGCCCTCCACAACCTCTGGCAGAGAGAGGGCTGGTTTGTTTGTTGGCTACTTCACTATCTATGCTCATGCATACACCTACGCATATATACACGCATACTCGTTTGGACATGCATATATGTCCATGCTTCGATACACACATTGCACACACACGTACGCACGCACGCACGCGAGCGAGCGAACAACACACACCACACAGACTAGACACATGAGCGCGTGCACACACACACGCGCGCGGGCGCGCGCCCCCCCCCCACACACCACACCACACACAAACACACGAGCACGCACACACATACACACACGCACACGCGTGCATAAATACATAGCACAGACAAACAGACAAACAGACAGACAGACAGACACAGACAGACAGAGAGGGGGGGGAGAGATAGAGAGGTGATAAATGCACAAACAACAACAGCAACGAAGGAAAAAAAGACAGAAAGAAAGGAAGAAAGATAAAGATATAAAGAAAGACAGAAGACAAAAGAAACAAAGAAAAGAGATAGGCAAAAACTTGGACAGAGAGAAACAAAGAAAAGAGAATACAAAGATTCAAGGAAATACAGACAGAGAAACATCCACTGCAGTCAGTTGTAAATGACATGGAACAGAAAATGCCGGAAACTAGGAGTGTTGTTTCCATATATCTGGTCACTATTCTGGAAGAGAAAAATGAGTTCACGCCATGAGAGATTACTTACTTACATGTGCCCTCGAATGAGCATTCTGTTGCCATGTGTCCTGTCGATTGTTCTGACATCACGCTGAAGTAATGAGCGATGGTTTGCCATTGCAAACTGCATTGTATTGTATTGTATTGTATTGTATTGTATTATTGTATTGTATTGTATTGTATCGTATACCACAGTAAGTTATAGCAGAGTTCTTTGCTTGGGTTTGGGCTACTCTCTCTGAGGAAAGCGCGTCGCCACAAGAGCAGCGCCAGCCATTTTTTTTCTTTTCCTATAGGGTTTTGCCAGGGACAGCTCTTTGGTTGCCGTGGGATCTTTTCACGCGCCTAAATGCATGTTGCGCACGGGACCTCGGTTTATCGTCTCATTGAAACACAAGCACCCAGACCCTGGATTTTGGCTTTATAGGCAGTGCGTTACCTCTAGACCACTGATCCCAAACATGTTCCTAACAAATCATCTGTTGCTGAGGCCGATAGAATAGAACAGTGTTGAAATAATCTGTTCAGTTAAAATTAATATACAATAAAAAATACACTTTTTTTCTCGGCCGGTTTCTCCTGTATTCGTACGCTATCTTTCTGTGTCCTCACTTGAAGCAAACAGCTTCAGCTAAATAAGATACTTTGAAGAGAGAGAGAGAGAGAGAGAGAGAGAGAGAGAGAGAGAGAGACAGAGACAGAGAGAGAGAGAGAGAGAGAACAGACAGACAACAGACAGACAGACAGACAGACAGAGAGAAAGAGAGAGAGAGAATGAATGAATGAATGAATGAATGAATGAATGAATGAATGAATTAATTTTTAAGGTTACAATAGCATTCGCATGCTTTTTCACCCGCTCTTGCCCTGAATAGGGACTATCAAGCAACCAAAAAATCCCACACAAAAACAAAACAAAAGAGAGAAGGAAAGGAAGAAACCCCCCCCCCAAAAAACCACCTCAAACCAGCCAAACCA
>CM060334.1:5108471-5110971 GCA_030674155.1 Stramonita haemastoma
TAAAGAACAAAATACAAAAACACGGCACGACAGCAAAAAATCAGATCTAAAAGAGGAAAAATATCGAAATAGAAAAGGAAAAACAAGAAAGAAAAGATAACGAAAAGGGAACAAATGTAAAAATATATCAACGAGAACAACAAAAAATCAAAAAGATATCAAGTACCAAAAATACACACAAAATAAAACACAAAGAAAGCAACTAAACAGAAACCAAAGAAAGAAAAAAATGTAAAAAAAAACCCACATATACATTCACCAGATCTTTCATCACAAATCGCATCAAGGAGTGACAAAACGTATGGGGGTAAGCTAGAGTTGGGTGGTAGGACATATTTCCAGAAAAATAACAAAAGAAGCAAGAAAAATATCTAAACCAAAAAAAAAAAACCCAAAATACTTGAACAGATCTTTCTGCGTAAATCACATCAAAGGCTGGAAAGAAAAGAAAGAAATGAAGAAATCATGGATGTGAGGAGGAGAAGACGGTTTTGTCCAGTAAAGAATGATATAAGAAAAAAAAACTGACAGGAGAAAACCAACAGGAGAAAAGTGAGATGTTTGCTTTCTTTCCTTCTCTTTTTCTGTATTTATGCAATTATCAGATTGCTCAGGCTTTCTTGACAGCCAGCTAAACAGCATTTAGAGGAAAAGAGAGGCCAAGAAAAACCAGCAAAGGCCAAGCAAACCCTTTAAAATTATTTGAAAAACTGAAAGATGGATGGCTTTTCAGGCAGGAAAAACAGATATTGACGACAACACAATACACTTACACACACGCATGCACAAAACATGCAATCACAATACACACACAAGCACCACGCAGGCACACACACACACACCCCTCCCATCCCCCCCCCCCCCCCCCACACACACGAACACTCACACACCACACGAACACACACACATACACACATACGCACGTACGCGCGCACGCACGCACCAAGCACGCATACATACACACCACACACACACACACACACACACACACTCACACATACACACACACACACAACACACACACACACACACACACACACACACACACACACACACACACACACACACACACAATAAAGAATAAAAGAAAAACCTCCTAGGTTCAAAATATTTTCTTCTGAACAGATTCTAATTTTCCAAAAGCATTAACCGATATGAAAACTTCTTTGATGTCATGTTAGGTAAAGTTTCCACTTTGTGACTGTCTGTCTGTCTGCTTACTAATGTGTCTGTATGTGTGTGCGCGTATGCGCACGCACGCGTGTGTGCGTAGAGTGGGTGCGTCTCTCTCTCTCTCTCTCTCTCTCTCTCTCCTCTCTCTCTCTCTCTCCTCTCTCTCTCTCTCTCTCTCTCTCTCTCTCTCTGCTCTCTGCTGTCTGTCTGTCTGTCTGTCTACTAATGTGTCTGTATGTGTGTGCGCGTATGCGCACGCACGCGTGTGTGCGTAGAGTGGGTGCGTCTCTCTCTCTCTCTCTCTCTCTCTCTCTCCCTCTCTCTCTCTCTCTCTCTCTCTCTCTCTCTCTCTCTCTCTCTCTCTCTCCCCTCTCTTCGTCTCGTGTCTGTTTGAGTCTCTGAATGTGTGAGGTGCGTGCGTGAGTGCTTGTGCTCGCACACACATGCACATACACATACATGAAAAGAGCAAATGTGTTTACAAACATAACGACGCCCGCACATGTTGGCATACCAAGTATAAAGGATTTGTAAAAAAGCAACAACTCAAAACATACAAACAAACAAGTGATAGAAACACCCAGAAAGAAAAGGTACCACAGACAGAAAACCACAAGAGCCTGGAAAAACTCAAACCATGTCTTTTCTCTCCAATTCCTACTTCTTCCACATTTTATTTCGCATTAACGTTCTTTCTGCTTCACCCCCGCTGGTTTTCTGACTTTCTTTCCAGACAGATGCAGTCTTTCTTCTTCTTTTTCTCTCTTCTTCTTCTTCTTCTTCTTCTTCTTCTTCTTCTCTCTTCTTCTTCTTCTTCCCCTCCTTTCTTCCTTCTTCTTCTTCTTCTTCTTGTTTTTTCTTCTTCTTCTTCTTCTTCTTCTTCTTCTTCTCTTCTTCTTCGCATTTCTTCGCAATTCTTCATTCTTCTTGTTCTTGTTTTTCTTCTTGTTCTTGTTCTTGTTTTTTTCTTCGCTTCTTCTTCTTCTTCTTCTTCTTCTTCTTCTTCTTCTCTTCTTCGCAATTCTTCTTCTCTTCTTTTCTTCGCATTTCTTCGCAATTGTTCTTCGCAATTCTTCTTCGTTCTTGTTCTTCTTTCTTCCTCTTCGCATTCTTCTTCGCAATTCTTTTTTCTTCGCAATTCGTCTTCGCAATTCTTCTTCTTTTTTGTTTTCTTCTTCGCAATTCTTCTTCGCAATTCGTCTTCTTTTTCTTCTTCTTCTTCTCTCGATCTTCTTCTTCGCAATTTCTTCTTCTTGCAATTCTTCTTCTTCCAGTTCTTCGCAATTCTTCTTCTTCTCTTCTTCTCTCTTCTTCTTCTTCTTCTTCT
>CM060334.1:5123471-5157027 GCA_030674155.1 Stramonita haemastoma
AAAAGCACAAGAGTGCTTATTCCATTATCCTCGATATAAAGAATAAATAAATAAATAAATAAATAAATAAATCTTTCTCTGTTTGAACTTTTGACTCTGCGAATTCCCTCAAAAGTCTTTTTTTAAAGGTTAGCAGGGAAACAAATTTGACGGTAACTAACTGTTTTTGTGAAAAGAGAAGTAGTATCAGCAACACAACCACGATAGCAACAACATCGGTGCAACACACACACACACCACGCACGCACACACACACACACACACACACACACACACACACACACACACACAACACACACACACACACACACACACACACACACACACACACACACACACACACACACGGGGGCGGATAGCCTAGTGGTCAGAACATTGCGCTGGCAATTTGACGACCCGGGTTCGAGTCCGGTCGAGATTTTTCTCCTGGAGTTAACATCAGTGCTGACTCCACTCTCCCCAAAAGTACTTCGGATGAGACTTTAAACCGAGACCCCGTGTGCGAACGCACGCAGAACATCTTGCGCACACGTTAAATCCTGTTCCGCTTTTCGTAAGAGTAGGCCATCGTGTGCCGGTGGGAACAGATGACAATATTTACAAAACTGCATACACACGGGGACCGGATGAAAAAAAGCACATGATTGCTTATTCTGTTATCCTCGATATAAAAAGAATAAATAAAAAAATGATAAAAAACACACACACACACAAACACACACACAAACACACACACATACATACACATACACACACATACACACTCACACACATACAACACACGCGCGCGCGCACACGCACACACACATACACGCACGCACGCACGTACGCACGCACGGACGCATGCATTGGGTATGTGCACACACTAGACAAATCAGATTTCATTCTGCTTTCTCTGTGTTCTTTCTCTGCCTGATTGGTGTTGTTGCTGTTGTTTGTAGGTTTGGTTTTTGTTGTTTTGTTTATCTGTTTGTTTTTTGTTGTTTTTAGGGGGGCTACTCTCGCTCGTGCGACCACAATAATTATCTGGCAAAAACAGGTATGTTTCAAAAACAAGTCTTGGTTTTCTCCATCCTTTCTTTCCCAATTAACTGATGAGTTCTTGGTGTCTGTTGGGATTCAAAGCAGACGTCTGTGTTTGTCTCCAACTCTGTGTGTGTGTGTGTGTGTGTGTGTGTGTGTGTGTGTGTGTGTGTGTGTGTGTGTGTGTGTGTGTGTGTGTGTGTGTGTGTGTGTGTGTGTGTGACTTTTTTCCGCCATATAAAGGACTGCGAATGCCAACACAAAACCAAAAATTGTAAACAAGAACCCTAAACGTAAACAAGTGCTGTGATCATTTTCTTGAATAAATTTATCTCGTGCAAAACAACATGGCGCTAAACAATGATATATGAACTGAGTGAAATAAGCAATGCTTATAATAAATAACTGCGAAAAATCGGGCAGAAGCGGAAAGATATTGCTTCATACTCATGAAAAATGAAGAAAAAACAGTGTAACTTGTTTTAGGATTGCAAAAATATTTGAACAAAAATAAATGATAAAAAGGGGTGTAGGTGTACCATGGCAATACAGCAAGGATATAATTATTATCACAAGACAGGCCGTGACAGTGTCAACACCAGGAAAACGATATATTTGTGTCTATTGCTCAGTATGAGAATGTGCGTTTCTCCAGAAATGAACGATTCTACGAAGAAAGGAAAATGATGACTGTAACAATGGCAAGAGCCAAACTAAACTCTATACACAGCTTTTTTTAAAATCCGTATTTGGACGCCTTGCTTGGTTCTATGTTCGACTTAATATTAAACATGTACACTACTATAGTTTCAAATTTGGAATCTTCAGAGGTGATCGAGCACTATTTCACATATCTATATTATATCAGATTGTTTTGTACATGATAAAATGAGTTTTGCTAAAAAAAAAAATAAAAAAGATCATTTTTGTTCCCCTTTGTCTAGTATTCTGAGACAAATAAACGAATCGATAAAGAGACAAAGAAGTGAGTTGATTCTAGATTCCACAGCTTTTGCTTTCATAACGTTGAAATATTTTTGACTTCATAATTTAAGTGAATTTGATCGATTTATTTGAAAAGGCATTCCAGTCCTAGGCAATGCAATAACCATCTTTGCTCCGTGTTTCTAACTCGCGTTTCTAGTTTGCAGTTGATAAATAGTAATTGTGTTCCCAGATTCGCCAAATATGAGTATGGCGTCCAAAAGAATCTCTCTCTCTCTCTGTCTCTCTCTCTCTCTCTCTTCTGTCTCTCTCTTTCTGTCTCTCTCTCTGCTCTGTCTCTCTCTCTCTCTCTCTCTCTCTCTCTCTTCTCTCTCTCACACACACACACAGACACCTCCTCTCTCTCTCTCTCTCTCTCTCTCTCTCTCTCTCTCTCTCTCTCTCTCTCTCTCTCTCTCTCTCTCTCTCTTTTTTCTGAAACTATTACATTATTGCTGGCCTATCGTGTTCTGTCCTAAAGGGCAGTGTCTGAGAAAAGTCAATAACTGGGGTAGGCATTGCCTGTAATCAACAACAGACCCCGTCTCTCTCTCCGTCTATCTGTCTGTCTGTGTGTTCCTCTCTCTCTCTCTCCTCTCTCTCTCTCTCTCTCTCTCTCTCTCTCTCTCTCTCTCTCTCTCTCTCTCTCTCTCTCTCTCTCTCTCTCTCTCTCTCTCGTACACACGCAAGCACACAAACACACACGCACACACACACAAATACACACACATACACACACACAATAAAAACGCATGTTTGCACGGCTAACCACCCCCTCCTTCCCTCCCTCACATGTGCATCTACATGCAGGGACAGAGGCAGGCCCAGCCGTCTCTGACCAGTTCCTTAACGGAGAGGAGATATGAAACATCATGGACTACATATCACTTTCATGTTCTGCAATTTCGGGAAGATCGATAGCTGGAACACTGGCGTAGAATATTCTCTCCGCCCTCGCTCCCGTCTCTGTCTGTCTGTCTGTCTGTCTGTCTGTTGTCTGTCTGTCTGTCTGTCTGTCGTGTCTTCCTCCTCTCTCTCTCTCTCTCTCTCTCTCTCTCTCTCTCTCTCTCCTCTCTCTCTCTCTCTCTCTCTCTCTCTCTCTCTCTCTCTCTCTCTCTCTCACACACACACACACACACACACTCTCTCTCTCTCTCTCTCTCTCTCTCTCTCTCTCTCTCTCTCTCTCTCTCTCTCTCTCTCTCTCTCTCTCTCTCCCCTCTCTCTCTCTCTTTCTCTTTCTTTCTCCCTGTCCTAATCAATCAAAAAGTAGATGTCCCCTTTTTAACCAAAATGTTCTCCTTTAAAAAAAATCACCATGAAGATGTTCAGCAACACCCTCTGCTTTTTAATACCTTCACTGTAAATAGGGAATGGTGCAGATCTGGTGGAGAAGTGACAAGAAGGCGGAAAGTAGAAGTGCCGAGAGAAGAGAGGGGTAGAAAGCTGCTTCACCTCAGATGAAAACACTGGCACTTTGTCTCCCCGAACTTTCGGTCAAACTTCTCTCTGCTGAGAATAAAAGTTTCAAAATTCAGAGTCTTGGGAGTCGCAATCAAGATCTGGCTGTCTGTTCCAGTCAACTGACAAGCGACTGTATAATCACGTAATTCTGGTCTGCATGTACTCGTATTGATCAGAAGTGCAAGAGATCTGCCATTCGAATTATCTCTCTGAACCCACTTTTCTCTAATTCTAAAAAATCAGTTAATTTGTGGTAGTTTACTTACTTTTTGTTGCACAACCCATACTCGCCTAAAACATTGATTCTTGTGCAGTCTTCTCATTGTTTGAAACAAATAAATAAATGGTTTAGCAGTAGAGTTTATCGCATTTGCTAAGAATATCTCTCTTTTCTCCTTCAACTCCTCGAGGAGTCATTGGGGCACTGCACACAATTTCTAGGCCGTGTCTCGTGGGTGAACTGGACCTGAATGAGCCCATCCCTCTCCAGGGATCGCGTGCATGCTGGATAATAATATATTCTTGTTTCTGTAACCCTCCAAACGCTGAAATGAGTAACTGGCATCTTTAACGTACCTATTGCATGTTCTCTATGCGTATAGTGGACAGGATAGCTCAGTGGTCAGAGCACTCGCTTTCCCCAAGCTAATGTTAAGCAGCATCGAGCGTGGTTACCAATTGGATGGGATATGGGTGATCGTTTGCGCGCCTTGGCTTCAGAACAGTCCCCCAGTTCACCCAGCTGTCAATGGGTACCTGCCCTCTTTAGGGTCAGGGAAGATAGAGCAGCGAGGGAGAGATGGGCGCCGCCCTCAATATGCTGGCCCCTATAGAAGCTGAGGTCTCTGATGTCTCGCTCCCCTACGACCATATAGATTATGGGACACCTTACCTTTACCCTTTACCTTTACCTATGCGTATTTACGAAAAGGAGGCTGGCAGATCTGCGCTTTAAACTGACCTGGCTGGTGCTCTTTCTGGCGAGGACTACAGCAACCCCGAAACAGCAGCACCAAGAACTGTCTTTTCTCTGACCGGTAGTCTGTCTCTGTGTGTGCGTGCGTGCGTGCGTGCGTGCGTGCGTGCGTGCGTGCGTGCGTGCGTGTGTGTGTGTGTGTGTGTGTGTGTGTTTGCAGGATAATGTAGGTATACCGCGCGCTAGAGCCTACAGACATTTAAAACATCCGTTATTCTACAAGTAATCCAACCGTGCGTGTGTGTGTGTTTGATTTTACCTCTGTTAACTTCAAAGTGATATTAGAGGAAATCCAGCCGTTTCCTCTTTCTGTGGTACATTCATTCCTCCTCTGCCTGATCTCATCATCCTCGTCTCTCCTTGCAATGTAATTTTCTTTTGTCTTCCTTTCCTATCAAACATCACACTGTTTCCATTTTGCCAACAACTCTCAAATTTCAAACTTCTCTTTTCTAGGGATGGGATTATCTAGTAGTTCACAGACTCGTGTATTCACGATGCACTATTTCATTTCAAACTTCTTTGTCTGGGGGTGGGATGGCTCAGTGGTTAGAGTATTGCACTCGTGATTTGACGTCTTCGGATCGAGTCATCACCGCTACGTCCGTTCGAGGGGATTTTCCCCCTGGAGTTAACATCAGTGCTGACTCCACTCCCTCCGAAAGTGTACGTACAAACAAAGGCCCTGTGTACAAGCGCACGCAGAACTCCTAGCGTACACGTTAAAATCCATTCTACCTTCCGAAAGAGTAGGCCATTTGTAATGGTAAGAACTGATTTAAAAACTATATATCTATACAAAGAACACATGCATACTGATGTTTTCAGACATCAACCACGAAGTTGGAATACAGCTACCTTAAGGTGTGTAAAAACGGTCGCAAACTGTAAAATCTCACCATTGGTGAACCGCGGAGCTCTAGTCTAGGAACGGAAAAAATCCCTCAAAAAAAACCCCGAACTTTTTTTAATATCCAGGAATGTCGAATTTTTTCCTTTGACAGAAAGAAGTTTAGTTGTGCAAGAGCAGCAAGAGATTAGGTAAGGGTAAAAAGGGGGGAAGGGGGGTTGTAGGTAAAGATGTGTGTGTACTAAGTGTGTATGTGTAGTGTGGCGTGTATGTGTGTGTACGTGTGTGTAAGCGTTGTACGTGTGTGTACGTGTGTGTACGCGTGTGTATGTGTGTGTGTGCGTGTGTGTGTGTGTGTGTGGTGTGGTTGTGGTGTACGTGTGTGTGTGTTGTGGTGTGTGTGTGTGTGTAGTGTGTGTGTAGTGTGTGTACGTGTGTGTGCGTGTGTAGTGTTGTGTGTGTACGTGTGTGTGTGTGTGTGTGTGTGTGTGTGTGTGTGTGTGTGTGGTGTGTGTGTGTGTGTGGCTATAAATGGAACTATGTATACAGTACGTGTGGAGGACTGAACAAAATGAAAACTCTGAACTGGCGTTCTGGCATCTCGCCTTGTGCTGCTGTCATTGCCGTACAGTCAGTGTAGTGTTACATGAAAACTTTCTCTGTCTGTCTGGCTGCTGTCTGTCTGGCTGTCTGTCTGTCTGTCTGTCTGTCTGTCTGTCTGCTGCTGCTGCCTGTCTGCCTGCCTGCGCTGCCTCTCTCTTCTTATCTATCAACCTATCTATCTCTATCTCTATTTCTATCTCTCTCACGCTTAATCATTCTTTATGAGTCAGCCATTCAGTCAGTCAGTCAGTCAGTCAGTCAGTGCGTGCGTGCGCGCGCGCGCGCACGGTGTGTGTGTGTGTGTGGTGTGTGTGTGTGTGTGTGTGTGTGTGTGTGTGTGTGTGTGTGTGTGTGTGTGTGTAATCTTGACATCGGTATTAATGGCACTGTTTTCCAATAGAGTAACGCCGGAGTGTATACGAACATTATTCTTTCGCGTGAACGAGCACGAACATACGTGAAGTACGCGCACGCGCGTGTGTGTAAGTGTGTGTATGTGTGTGTTTCATATGGTGTGTGTATGTTGTTGTTACAGCTGTTGTTGATGCTGCTGCTACTGTAACAGTGGAAGTGAAAGTATTTGTAAGGTTTACATCAAGTTGAGAAAGCAAAACATGCTACAGAGCTTTAATTCAGATTGGGTTTTCTCACAACGGAATTTCGAGCTCGCCTCCCGGCTTCTATTTGTCATTTCCGCACTTCCTTACAAAACAGTTATACCGCAGATTCCGTCAGCAGTCCCGTGTGAAAAGGGCAAGTATTAAAATACAGAAACTACATTTCCAAACTAGGATGGAAAGAAGGAGAGAGTAGCATGAGGAAGAAGGATGGGGAAAAGAAGGACAAAAAGAAAAAGAACAATAGGAACCAGAACAGGAAGAAAAGAGAAAAGAAGATGACGAAGAGGAAGAAGAGGTGATGCTGATCCTTAACCACAAGTTTGAAGTGTACAAGTACATGCACACACTAATGCACACGTACACACACACGCATGCACGCGCTCATGCACACGTACACACTCACGTACACACACACTTAAGGGAACGCGGAAATATATATATATATATATATATATATATATATAGTATATTATATATGTATATATAAGATAGAGTGAAAGGATAGATAAAGAGATAGTGAGATAAATAGAGAGATAGAGAGATAGAGGGAGATAGATAGATGATAGATAGATAGATAGATAGATAGATAGATAGATAGATAGATAGATAGATAGATAGATAGATAGAGAGAGAGAGAGAGAATAGATAGATAGATAGATAGATAGATAGATAGATAGATAGATAGATAGATAGATAGATAGATAGATAGATAGATAGATAGATAGATAGATAGATAGATTCGTTGACTGATTGGTTGATCAATAGATAGATATGTAAGTACAAAGGTATACAGGCAAGCAGTAAGTTAGGTAGGTAGATTCTTGGACTGTTACAGGAAAAATAGATTGACTGATTGAGTAATTGATAGACGATCTTTATTCCAAAGGGGAACAGAGATATATTTACATACTTTTTGTCATACGGCCCTTGCCCTGATAATATATATGTTGTATTATATATATATATATATATATATATATATATATTATATATATGTATTATAGTATGTATGTATGTATATATATGCAGACAAACAGACAGCACAGGAAGAGAGAGAGAGAGAGAGAGAGAGAGAGAGAGAGAGAGAGAGAGAGAGAGAGAGAGAGAGAGAGAGAGAGAGAGAGAGAGAGAGAGAGAGGAGAGAGAGATTTGTTTTGTGAAGGAAATAATTAAATTTGTGTCGAAACAGTGTTCCGGTAAGGGGATTACAGTAGTGACAGATTTTTGCTGAAGGAAAATGGCACGGTAAAATCTGTTTAACTTCTTCAATAAGAGTCCTAAAAGTCTTTACACACACACACACACACACACACACACACACACACACACACACACACACACCACACACACACACACACACATTCACACACACACACGCATACGCGCGCGCGCGTGCACATTTAGATGACTTTGCAAAGGTGAGATTGCTGTATAACTTTAAAATAAAAGTTTCAGTCAGTCTGTGTGTGTGTGTGTGTGTGTGTGTGTGTGTGTGTGTGTGTGTGTGTGTGTGTGTGTGTGTGTGTGTGGTGTGTCTGTGTGTTGTTGTTGTCTGTCTGTCTGTCTGTGTGTGTGTGAGTGTGTGTGTGTGTGTGTGTCCTGTGTGTCTGTGTGTGTGATGTAATCACAGACAAATGTCCTCTGTGTTAGCTGGCATCCGTCAGTCTCAGAAGACTAAGGAGTTGCGCTCTAGGTTCCTGAGCTCAAACCTGGTAAGTAAGTATGGAGGGCAAGATGTTACCCATACAGCAGACCCCCCCCCCCCCCCCCCTCACGTCACTGGAATGGTCCATTGGAAAGGCACTCGCCGATACTCATGGTTCCAGTGCCTTTGCATGAGCCACCAGAATGTTGCCATATACAGCCCCGAACCGCCCTGGGGACTCTAAGTCCCCGATGTTTCCTCAGGGATGGTGTCTAAGCACGTGTGTGCATGCCGTCTTCTTATTTTGTTGTCACCCACTCCTACCGGCACACAACGACCTGCTCTTTCGAAAGGCGGAACGGGTTTTTAACGTGCCCACAAGATGTTCTGCCCTTTTTTTTTAGTGTTATACCAAACGTCAGAAACTTTACCCAAATAAATGTTTTACCTTACCTACGTCACCGAAAACCTCTTGATGAGGTTGTTTGTCTTCTAAGCGCACAAAAACAGAACAGTTATTTGTTGCCTGTAATCTTGAACACCCACACACCGCGCCTTGAGCAGTTTACAATAATAAATGTCTTTTCTCCAGGGGCCAATGCCCCTTAACGGACTTCTCCTAATTCTTCAGTTAAGATCAACTCTTGTATTCAATCCTGGCCGTTTCCATTCTTCGCCGTAAATATGTATATATATTTTTTATCAAAGGACGTTCTCATAACCGCCCTCTTTTCTTCGTCTTTCACAATACAAGTCTCAGATTAATAGCTTTACTGATGTGGAGGGAAGGGCAGTAACCTGTCTGAATGTTTACTGGAACTGCGTGCGGTCGTTCTGCGTGTTATCATATATAAGGCCAGAAGTGGTTATGTGGTCGTTGTTTTTAAAAGAAGAGAGTAAACTAAAGAACACTCATACAAATCAGTCTGCGGGTTTTGTTTCTATATCAGTCTGTAAGATGGTGTCACTTATGTAACGAACATTACGCCTGTAGGTACCGTTTCTGTTCCATTGTGAAGAATAAAATTAATAGGGTGTTCAACAGAGAAAGAGACCCTCACTGACATACGAGGGTAAAATGTTTCAAGAAACTGGATTTGTTGAGAGTGAGCTTAATGTGCATGATCAGGTTTTAGTTCTGTGATTTGAAGACTAGTCTTGAAATTGTCTGCCTGTATGCCGCCAGTGCATGTATAATAAGTGGAGTGTGTGTGTGTGTGTGTGTGTGTGTGTGTGTGTGGTGCGTGCGTGCGTGCGTGCGTGCGTGCGTGTGTGCGTGCGTATAGAGGCGTGTGTACAAGTCTGCTCCACTTTAGGGGCCTGTGCTACAAACAGAAGAGGACATCTAATTGCTAGTCATAAGGTTCAAACAGGCTTCTTCAACTTTCCCCTCCCCTTCTCCATCCCCAGATAAAACCATTTCAAGAAGCATATGGGTTTTCATCCTCCCACAAACTTCTTCTCAATGTACATTAAAACTTTGAAAAGAAAATTTAGAGATTGTGTAAAACGTAATCATTTTAAACGATGTTACCCTTTTCTTTTTTCCATCCTGAAAGAATTCCATCCTTTTGTTTGATGCTCCAGTCTGATATCACTCCAGTATCACACACGAACGGCAAGGAGAGAGTTTGACTCAGGATCCAGCTCCACCGTTTTCTACATAATGGTCTGGAAAAACTCGAGGCCAGAAAGATACCTCAACATGAACAATGCAGAGCTGTGAAACAGGAAGAGAGAAGGAAGGCTGACGATGATCGCATCACAACAACTTCACACCTGACCAGGTGTGGTTTGGTAAGGGGAAAGAAGCAAGGGAATGAGGGGAAGGGTTAGCACGAATGCGGGCAGAAACTCTAGCAGGTGAGGATGAGGTGAACAAAACAGATCGTATTACAGGCAGGCACGTACATCAAGCCAGAGCTATTAGCTGTGTGGACGAGAGCGATGCCTTTCTATGTTCTGACTTTCCTTTTTGTGCCTCTTTTTTTTCTTACGTGTGTATACCAGAAAAGAACATGTACGTTTCCCCCGTGTTTTAATCAACTACTGCAAATGCAACACACACACCCTCCCACCTACACACTCACACACACACACACACACACACACACACACACACACACACACACACACACACACACCAACACCACAACACAACACAACACAACACACATATGAGCGCCCGTGTGCACACAGCACATGTGCGCGTGCGCGCATGGTATAACCAGAAAAGGTAGTTATGGTTTTAGGAGCATTTATAGATAGCCTTGTATCAAATACTCTCTGTCTCTGTCTGTCTGTCTGTCTGTCTGTCTGTCTGTCTGTCTGTCTGTCTGTCTGTCTGTCTGTCTCGTCTCTCTCTTCTCTCTCTCTCGTCTCCTCTCTTCTCTCTCTCTCTCTCTCTCTCTCTCTCTCTCTCTCTCTCTCTCTCTCTCTCTCTCAAAAGTCCTTCGGATGAGACTTTAAACCGAGGCCCCGTGTGCGAACACATGCGGAACATCTTGCGCACACGTTAAATCCTGTTCCGCTTTTTGCAAGAGTAGGTCATCGTGTGCCGGTGGGAACAGATGACATTTACAAAACTGCATACACACGGGACTGCATGTAAAAAAGCAGAAAAGTGCTTATTCCATTATCCTCGATATAAAAAAAATCAAATCAAATCAAATCTCTCCTCTTTTTCGTTCCTTGGCTACAGCTCCGTGGTTCTCCAGTGGTCAGATTTTGTTACCAGCAAGGCAAGGCAAGGCAAGGCAAGGCAAGGCAAGGCAAGGCAAGGCAAAGGCAAAAGGGAAAATTCTTTTATTCGAGGATAATAGATAAGCACTCGTGTGCTTTTTTACATCCAGTCCCCGCCCTTTTCAGGGATAACATTAAGATAGAAAAAAAAAAACAGCCACAACTACACAACAACAATTATAATGATCCAAATACCAAAAGTAAGGAACCATACCAAGTATCAAACAACAGGCAAGAAATAACACAGAGATACAATATTAAGGTAATGTTATAAAAAGTCACTCATTCAGAAACGAAAATAAGAAGCAAGAATCAATGATAATCTTGATTTGAATAAAGGAAAACAAACAAAAATAAAACAAACAAAAACAAACAAAACAAAACAAAAATAGCGCAATAATTAAAGAGCAAACATGAGAATATGATGAGGTTAAATGACTGAAAACATCAATCCACCACCATCTATCATCAAAATAAGCCCCATAAAACATAAGATTTTGATAAAAGGGGAGAAAGAACAACAACAACAGGTAAGGAATAAGACAGAGATACAATATTGAGGTAATGTTACAAAAAGGCACTCATTCTGAAACAAGAAATATGAAGTAAGAATCAATTATAATTTTGATTTGAACACACACACACACACACACACACACACACACACACACACACACACACACACACACACACACACAAAACAAAAACAAAAACAACACACACAAAAAACAAATAAGCAAACAAAACAAAGCAACAACAAAAAAGGGGGGCGCAATGATAAAGGAGCAAACATGGGAATACGATGAGGTTAAATGACTGAGAACATCAATCCACCACCATCTATCACCAAAATAGTCCCATAAAACATAAGTTTTGATAAAGGGGAGAAGCACAACAAAAACAGGTAAGGAATAAGACAGAAATGCAATATTAAGGTAATGTTATAAAAATGCACTCATTCAGAAACAAAAACATGAAGTAAGAATCAATGATGATTTTGATTTGAAGAAGAAACAAAAAAAAAACTCCAACAAATAAACAAACAAAAGGAAAACAAAACAAAAACAAAAACAAAACAAAAACAAAAACAAAAACAAAAACAAAAAACAACAACAACAAAAAAACAGCCACTAAGGTAGCCGCATTCCGACTTAAGGGATGTATGCAATTTCATTGATAGATCGACGACCGTTTCTTTCCCTAACTAATTTCATCTTCATAGATCGACGACCGTTTTTTCCTAACTAATTTCATCTTCATAGATCGACGACCGTTTCTTTCCCTAACTAATTTCATCTTCATAGATCGACGACCGTTTCTTTCCCTAACTAATTTCATCTTCATAGATTGACGAACGCTTCTTTCACTGACTAATTTCATCTTCATAGATTGACGAACGCTTCTTTCACTAACTAATTTCATCTTCATAGATTGACGAACGTTTCTTTCACTAACTAATTTCATCTTCATAGATTGACGAACGTTTCTTTCACTAACTATTTCATCTTCATAGATTGACGAACGCTTCTTTCACTAACTAATTTCATCTTCATAGATTGACGAACGTTTCTTTCACTAACTGATTTCATCTTCATAGATTGACGAACGCTTCTTTCACTAACTAATTTCATCTTCATAGATTGACGAAAGTTTCTTTCACTAACTAATTTCATCTTTATAGATCGACGAACGTCTCTTTCCCTAACTAATTTCATCTTCATAGATTGACGAACGTTTCTTTCACTAACTAATTTCATCTTCATAGATTGACGAACGCTTCTTTCACTAACTGATTTCATCTTCATAGATTGACGAACGCTTCTTTCACTAACTAATTTCATCTTCATAGATTGACGAACGCTTCTTTCACTAACTAATTTCATCTTCATAGATTGACGAACGTTTCTTTCACTAACTACTTTCATCCTCATAGATTGACGAACGCTTCTTTCCTAACTAATTTCGTCTTCATAGATGACGAACGCTTCTTTCCCTAACTAATTTCATCTTCATAGATTGACGAACGCTTCTTTCAGCAACTAATTTCATCTTCATAGATTGACGAACGCTTCTTTCAGCAACTAATTTCATCTTCATAGATTGACGAACGTTCTTTCACTAACTAATTTCATCTTCATAGATTGACGAACGCTTCTTTCACTAACTATTTCATCTTCATAGACTGACGAACGCTTCTTTCACTAACTAATTTCATCTTCATAGATTGACGAACGCTTCTTTCACTAACTAATTTCATCTTCATAGATTGACGAACGCTTCTTTCACTAACTAATTTCATCTTCATAGATTGACGAACGCTTCTTTCACTAACTAATTTCATCTTCATAGATCGACGAACGTTTCTTTCAGCAACTACTTTCTTCTGTTCATGTCTTCATTTATTGACATTTTCTACTTCAAATTTATTGACATTCAAAAAGATTGATGCAAGAAGCTGCTCTGTAAGGATCTGTTACTTACAGTTTCTTCCTTAGAAACATTTGTACTTATTTTTCTCTTAACAATGCAAGTTAGGAGGACAGATTTCTCAAACACTGCAGGTCAAACTTCACATCATCCTCCAACTTCTAAGAAAATCATATCTTCCCTCAATCTTCCAGTTTGCTCGTATTCTCCCACCATTCACAAGTAGTGCAGACTCAGACTTTGATGACTGATCTACCTTCCTCCTCTTTTGCCCCACCTGTGGTTGAAACCTGGGCCAGTAAATCACTTTAACACAGCGGTAATGGGGCCAGGCAGCGCTGGGGAGTACACTTATGATTTTATCAGATAACGCCACATCAACTACCAGGCTACATAAAATGCCAGCACACAATGTTAAGGACATCTTCTTGTGGTGTTGTTGTTGGTGCGCTCTGGCTTGAGGGTCACCCAGAGTGATGTGCAAGCTGACTTCCTCATCATGCCTGAGAAGTACTGTGAGACTGAGAAGACACATTGCAGAGAGAAAAGTCTGCCTGTATGGATCTTCACACACGCCTCATAATAAACAGCCAAACCCTGATTTCAAAAACGTGTTTTTTTTCTTTAATGGACAGTACAGTTAGTTCTACGAACTTGTCATAGGTGAGGGCAATCCCATCATTACATTTCAAAGCAAAACAACACTTCAGTGTAGGCTTAGGCACTTTGCACGCACGTACGCATGAACCCCCCCCCCCCCCCCCCCCCCCCCCATACACACACATTTCACTTTTGGGGGACTTTTTTCCTTTTAATAATGACCACAGCAATAAATTATTCCACTTCTTAAAAAAAATGTGTACAGCTAGCTATCATAACCTTCGTGTGATACCTCTTTTGGTTAAAACAACTTCTATTCAAGGAATAATTACCTAGATTGCAGTCAATGATAATACAGCAGGGGAAGAACATCAAGCCAAAGCTTATTTCAGTCCCGGCCTTGTGGCAAGTCAGCAACACTTGATGCTTTGCCAACAATCAGCAACCAAGCCTACTCACAAAGTTATTTCACAAACTTTTTTTAAAAATTATGTCATCAAGTTAAACAGGTATATAGAATAAGGACATAACCGATTGAGCAACAGGAACTAAATGTCATGGTACAAACACTTTTCTCCTCTGCTCCACCCCCTGAGAATGGGAGACAAAGAAAACAGACAGAAATGAGGAACAGCTATCATGAGAGAGGATAGCACGTTTCGTAAAGGGGAGAGAATTATGATGGCGACTGGAGATCTCTCCAACTGTTCTCACTGCACGTCACGGGTTCTGTCCCTGTTTTAATTCAGAACCACTGTTACCTGCTCTTGGTTGCTCACATGGGGACAAATTTCTTCACAGGAATGGCTTACTTACCTTTTAAAACTTTTAAAGGGCATTGCTATCATATTTTGCAAAGATCTATACGCCACCAAGTATGCCTCATAGTGAAAGTTGACGCAAGTGTAAAATGTCAAGCAAAAGTGTTCCATCAATGCATTACAGATTTTCTTTCTCACTATCCTTCATCCTTTGTGAGGGACACAGCTTGCTTAAATGCTCGCGGTGAGCTGAGCGTGTCAGAAACAAAGCTACGAGAAGTTCTTTTCATCAAAACTTTTAAAGAAAACACGTATCAATCCGCATATATCAGACAACACTTTACCTTTAACATATACTGGGTACTTTTATGAACTACAAAAGCATAGAACGTAACAATTCTAACGCATAGACTCAAAGTTTATACACTGAAGATAGCATCCTCTAAAACTGGGTTTGGTTTGCTCTGGACTAACAATTACAGTCTTGTATTTTTTTTTGCAATCGTTTTTTTTTCAAAATTAATTCATTCCGCTGGACAAAAATGTCGTCACAGTTCTTGATATTGTTAGAAATTAGTTTTTTGTTCATTCAAGATAGCCATCAGTTAACGGGAATGACATGCATCTTTGTCATTGGATAGTACTGTTTTCGACATAACTAAACATTTCAACGTCTTCTTCCTTTTACTTCTCTGGGAGTCGCTTTGGCACTGTACTAAAACTTTCAAGCAGTGCATTTGGGGCATTTTACACACATAGAACAAAACCCAATGCTTCTCAGGCTGCTCTATGCCTGCGAGACCTAACTGTCACCCATATCAACCAATACCACTGGCCTGCTACATCTGGAGTGTTGAAGCGTACGTGTATAGCTGTTATACATACCTTTACATAAAAAATCTAAGTTAACAGTCTTAACTAGACAGAAACATGAGCGCTGACTTGAACCGACATTATAACATTACCATTGAGTCAGCAATCCACTTTTTAATTTAATTAACCTTTAAGGTACTGGTCTCCAATGTGGTCTTTCTTTCAATCCTAACTCACTGCTGCCTTAGTTTTCTGGAATCTTTTGATAGATTAATTTTGTGGACTAATTTCCCCGTAGTCTGTATTATATTGCTTTAGTCTGCATTTGACTGAAAATACTCACATTATAGCCCTCCTTAGGTTGAACACACACACACACAACCACATGCACTCTCCCCACACAACCTCCTCCTCCTCCTCCTCCTCTCTCTCCTCTCTCTCTCTCTCTCTCTCTCTCTCTCTCTCTCTCTCTCTCTCTCTCTCTCTCCTCTCTCTCTCTCTCTCCTCTCTCTCTCTCCTCTCTTTCTCTTTCTCGTATGCGCACACACTTCGATAAATAGTTGGACATGCCACACACACACACCACACACACACACACACACACACACACACACAACACACACACACACACACACACACACCACGCACACACACACACAACACACACAATGTACAACACACACACACACACACACACACCACACAACACACACACACACACACACACACCACACACACACACACATGCGTGTAAGCGCGCATACAGATACACATATAAGCCACTAACCCTCATCTCTCCTTCTTTACTTCAAATTCAGTCGGTCATCCCCTCCCCGCCTCCTCCCCCCCCCTCCCCCCCAAAAAAAAAATCCTATTTGTTAGCTTACGCACGCAATACAGAAGCAGTAAAAACAGATATAGCTTTCATCGCCATATAGTCAAGAAAACCTAAAGAATCTGACGTCCAAATAAAGAAAACAATGATCATTAATTTCACTATCAGAACCAGTCCAGGTATCCTAAATATATGAATGTGCTTATGTACTCTAATGCACACACACCTACTCAGCCCATATCCCCGAAACTACCCTCCAACACACACACATACAGGTATAGACATACAAAAATACAAACTTAGAGAGACAAGAAAAGGGAGGGGGAGGGAAAGAGAGTAGAGAAAGAGGAGAAGTAGAGAGAGGGAGAGAGAGGGGGGAAGGCGAGAGAAGCAGAGAGATGGGAGAAAGAGAGAGAGAGAGAGAGAGAGAGAGAGAGAGAGAGAGAGAGAGAGAGAGAGAGAGAGAGAGAGAGAGAGAGAGAGAGAGAGAGAGAGAGAGAGAGAGAGAGAGAAAATCCAACAAGCTAAACATCTTTTTTAAACATTTGTTCTCTCTAGTTTACAAAGGAATGTCAGTCTTCCAACACTGCAGTTTGTTAGCATACCTACAGCACACGCCAGCAGTGAGAGAAACAGATCCAGACATTGATGACAGATCCACCTTCACTGCTTTCCACCCGGGGTGGAGAACATTTGGCAGACAAGCTGATACAAATCAGATGGAAGGGGGAAGGCCAGGGTAAACCGAAAAACTGGAGAAATCAGCCAGCAATGCACTAATCCCATATTGTTCAGACAGGGCTGGGACAAGACACTCACAAAGGCAAAATTATGGGTAAGGAACAAAATGGCAAGTGCTGTCTTCCAAGTGTAAATGGGGAATACAAAGCAGATAACTTCACAGGTGTAGAATCTACATTGATGGTGAAACAACTCTCTATAAGTGTGTGTTTATTCCGTTGTGTTCGACGATGACCTCCAAAACAGCAGAGGAGGCAGATGCTGTTTCGGAAATGGGGCAGAAATTTTATTATTATTGGAGATGCCTTGCCCACAGTACATCCCCTCTCTCTTGGCCAAGAGGGCATACGGACAGTCAGCGTTGCAGATGTTCTCCAAAGGCCAACTAGCCCCCAGGCTGCAGCACATAATATAAGGACTGTGCAACTCAAGCCTCCTAGTCAGAGAGTCATAGTCGATCACTAAAAGACTAAGCTGTAAAGTGGAATTCCATGAGTGGGAAAGCCACTGATCATACAGCCTCTCACTTTGTTGTTGCCCCCAGCGTCAATGGTTTAATCAAGAACTGTGATAAAGCCTAGGCACTGAAGGCATACTCTCTATGCACTCTCTAGGTAAACTGGAGTAAAACCATACACAGCTAATATATCTAAAGTACATTTTTTGTCTAAGCCACTTTTTGCCATGGCACCAAAATGAATTAGCTTTTCTTCTTGGCATTCAGTTGACTTGTAATTACTTCCGATCAGTGGGCTTAATTTCCTTCTGTGATAGCATCAAACCTCTTTCCACAACTGATTTAATTTATTTTGTGAGTCCGTTCTGTTTTCACATTCATCAAAATACGAATAAACAGCTTCAGATAAATCAAGCACATTTTATAAAAGGTCGGAAAAAGCACACTACTCATCTGGTCAATTCTTCCTCTTTCAAAAAGACAGGTATATATATATATATATATACATATATATATATATATATACATATATATATATATATATATATATATATATATTATATATATGTGTGTGTGTGTGTGTGTGTGTGGTGTGTGTGTGTGTGTGTGTGTGTGTGTGTGTGTGTGTGTGTGTGTGTGTGTGTGTGTGTGTGTGTGTGTGTGTGTGTGTGTGTGTTTGTGTGTGTGTGTGAGTGTGTGAGTGTGTGTGTGTGAGTGTGTGTGCGGGCGGACGGGCGGGCGTGTGTGTGTGCGTGCGTGCATGCGTGTGTGCGTGTGTATGTGTGAGAGAGAGAGTGTGTGTGAGAGAGACAGAGAGCAAAGAGAGTCTGCATAGGAAAGAGAGAGATAAGAGAGAGAGAGACAACAGACAGACAGACAGACAGACAGACAGAGAGACAGAGGACAGACAGAGAGACAGAGAGCAGACAAAGAGAGTCTACATAGGAATTGCTGTTGCTGAACATTTCCCTACTAATTTAAGCACTCAGGGGTCATCCAGTACATGCACTGCATCCCCTCAGAACGGGGTGTACTCTGCAGGAGACGCTTACGTCTGTGTTTTCAAATACCTTGCCATGTACACTGTCAGATTTCCGCCTCCGAGGAATTCTCCACCCTTCATGGAAGGCACAAGTGCATGTCCGTTGAGACTGCTGTATATGAAGACTATCCCAACATCACAAGTCAAACCATAACAATATTTCAATGTAGGCCTTGGTACCGCGCTTACATCGAAAAAGTAGCAAAACTTTTAATACGAGCCAAGCATAGGATTTAGTGACCAAAGTCTAGACTGGGGTGACACAAGATTGATGCATCATTCTATCTCAAAACAGTGTTGATAACACAACGTGTCTGAATCACTGAAACTCTCGTTTCTCATAGTTGCTCCAACCTACCATAAGTAGCATAGGAAACTGCTCACAAAAGCCTACCACCTTGTTCAAGCTGTGTGCCTCTATACAAAAGAGATGAACAAGTCGTTGTGGTGGTGCATATTATGTAAACGCGTCCCTTTAGTCAGCGAAACATCTAATAGTCAAAAGCCATAGGCGTATGAATATTAAGTGGTTGTAGTATCTAAAAAAAAACGTATGATACGATTGCAGTCTCAGAACAGACCCAGTTTTTCCAATTTCAAGCCATAGTTGATGTTATAAATGAGAAAGATGAAGGTGATGGAAAGTTTTCAAATACGCACATAAAGTATTATAAAACAACTGTGTCTGTGAGAGGAGATATAAACAGTGATGAAAGGGCACAATGACCACCTCTGGCCTTTCTTCACAATTCACACAGTTTACGAGTCCGTCCATGGTATTCAGTTTAAATCATATCAAGAATAATAATAACAATAATTATGTCTGTCGGTCTGTCTGTCTACTCTCCTCTCTCTCTCTCTCTCTTCTCTTCTCTCTCTCTCTCTCTCTCTCTCTCTGTCTCTCTGTCTCTCTGTCTCTCTGTCTCTCTCTCTCTCTCTCTCTCTCTCTCTCTCTCTCTCTCTCTCTCTCTCTGTGTGTGTCTCTCTCTGTCTCTCTGTCTCTCTGTCTGTCTGTCTGTCTGTCTTTCTCCACAATACAAACTTATCTGAACTCTCTTTCCACATACTGCTCTCAAGCTGTATGCTCTCTGTGTTACACTAAACGTCAGAAAACATGACGCCAGTGGGCTGACTCTGTACCTCGCCTCTCCCCCAGAAGAAAACCCTAATTGGCTTCGTTGAGTTACAAGTGCAAAACACACAAAACTTATTTCTCATTTTGAACCTTGAAACATTCCCAACCCTGCCGTAATGTACAGTTCACAGTGGGGTTTTTCCTTCAGAGATCATTCCATGCCAAGAGATCACTCCTATTCTTCAGTTTACACGAACTCTTGCCATTCTGTCTAGCTGATCGTATTCTCTTCTGTATTGAATATCAAAGACACTTCCATAACCGCCCTCATTTTCGACATGTTTGCAACAGCAAGCCAAAATTTATGACTTCACTGATGTCGTGGAGTGGGCGATAGCCTGACCTAATGACAGTTTACAGGATATAATTTTTTATGTCAGGCGTGATGTGATAATATATGTGATATGTAATGTGATTATGTGATATATGATATATATGGCGTATATTATATGCCATCGTAAGTAGGGTCGAAGGGGTTATGCCCTCATCCCCTTTTTTTTGAAGACAATAAAACTAGAATATTCTCCCACAAACCAAGCTGTGAGCTTCGGCTTGTGTAATCTCTAAGAAGGCGTAACTCTGTAAGGAATAATCTGCACGCCGTGTATCATTTCTGCTACATCAGAGGGGAATAATTATTTTACAACAAAGAGAGAGATCGGTGACATTAGAAGATAAAATGATACAGAAACTGGCTTTTTGATGGCAAGGTTACATTTAGTTAAGTTTCAGTCCATGTTACCTTTCGTCATGTAAATGTTTGGTTGTATAAAGCAAATGCTTGTTAATGAATGAATGAATGGTGTTTTATTTCCCATATTCAGTGAAATTTTCTCCATGCATTTCTTGTCAATTTTTCATACCCACACCTTGATTCAAGAAGCTGCTACTTCATTTTCCCCCAAAGAAAGATCCATTCGTTAATTCATGTTAGTTTTTTTAACAACAGATAATAGTGTTAGAATGATATCCTTCAAGGAACTGCTGGTAAAACTACACCTTTTTCTCCATCTTTTAAGAAAGACCGTTCTTCTTTCTATTCTCCAGTTCCATTTGCTGGTATCCCGTACCATTCAAAAGTAGTGCAGACAGACTCAGACTTTGATGACTGATCTACCTCTCTTGTTTTATTGCACCTGGGTCTAAAACCTGAGCCAATAAATCACTTTAACACAGCGATAACGAGGGCCGAGTGAGCTGGAGAGTGCACTTATGCTCTTATCAGAAAACTCCATATTCAATAAGGAGTCTGCATGAAATGCTAGAACACAATTATGATAAAGACATGCTGATTTTATTGACGATTCTCCATCTGAACACCTGGGGGGTCACCGAGAAAGTGCACTTCATCTCACTTGATATCATACCTGAGAATCACTGAGGGACCGAAAGTACTCACTAGATGAGGAACCTGCATGTATGAGTGTTTTGAGCTACCTCACCGTATAGGCAGCCAAAACTCCGACTTCGGTATATATATATTTTTTTTTTCTTTTTTAAAGTTGTTATGTTAGAAACTTGTCACTGGAAAAGACAGTTTCAATCTGACATTTCAAAGCATAGCAACATTTTACAGTAAGCTTTAACCCTTTGCTTACATTGTTCGAGTTTCACAAAGCTTTCAACCTGGGCTAATGATAAGGAGGAGAGAGACAGACTGGGAGGTGGAAGCATCTCAAAGCAAAGCAGTGCATGGGGAGAACAAACATCCCTAATGAGGCACAGGCAACACTTGGCAGCATTAAGCTGTGTGGACCAGTGTAATGTGAAGCACAGGCCTTCTCCCGCCACCATCTCCGGATCTTTCCCCCCCTCTATTGCCCCCTACTACATCAGTTAGATTTGGGGCAATCACAAGAGTAGCCATGATAACATACCAAAGGATGTTAGACCTTAAACTCTTCAGCTCATGACTCTTTTGTGCTCTACTACAGAAATATTTTACGGCCAAAAATGTAAAACAAGTTTCTTTTACCTTATAAGAGAAAATACGTGAAACGTTTAGGGTGTTGGCTTATGCACGAGTGTAATGCTACTGCTTATTGAGCTCTTGATAATGTACGACATTATTCATATCAATTTCTGACAGCAACTAACCAATGCAAGACTGATCTTATGAATGCCAAAATCTACTTTCTTCCAGTACACAACACCAAACAGACCACACATTCTAAAAAAAAAATATAGGACACAAACTGACTAGATAAAACACTGTTTGCTCAAAGTTTTGTGGATACGAATTTCCCAAGACCCTCAAGCAAAGTTTCACACTGGGCTAAAGGTCACCACCCAGTGAAGCCAAGCTGATGATGTGGTAGCCACCTCAGATGAAAGAGTAGGGGGAAGGGAGCAGGAGTCAGGGGGACTTTCTTTCCCCTACACTGACCTTACCCATCCTTATAGTCTGGAAAAGAGGCCGAAAAAAGTAAGCACCATAAATCAGCCATAAAAAGACTCCCTCAACCTCCATTATGTACCACCAGTTTACTCACTAAGATGGACGGATTCTTCACTATAATGTTCATGAAGCGCCCTTTACAGAATAAGTTACTATCAGCTGGTCAACACAGTGAATGATTTTACATGGATTTGTCCATTGCATTTGCCTTCTGTCTGTCTGTCTGTCTGTATGCCTGTCTGTCTGTCTGTCTGACTAACTGTCTGTCTGTCTTGTCTGTCTGTCTGCTGTCTGTCTGTCTGTCTGTCTGTCTGCCTGCCTGCCTGCCTCTCTCTCTCTTTAAACCGAGGCCCCGTGTGCGAACGCACGCAGAACATCTTGCGCACCGTTTAAATCCTGTTCCGCTTTTCGTAAGAGTAGGCCTCGTGTAACGATGGAACAGATGACATTTACAAAACTGCTTACACACGGGGACTGGATGTAAAAAAGCACAAGAGTGTTTATTCCATTAACTTCGATATAAAAGAATAAATCAAATCAAATCAAAATCAAATCTCTCTCACTTTCTCTCTCTCATAATCATAAGCACAGTTCATCAATGTGTGTGCATGTATGCCAGTGTGCATGTGTGCGCATAGCACACACACACACATACACACACACACAAACCACACCTACTTCAAATTATATCATTCTTTTTCTTTGTGTCCAACCTCTCATTTGTCAACGTATGCACGGAACACAGAAGCGGTAAAAACTGCTTTAGCTTTCATCACGACATAGCAACAAAAACAAGCCAATGTGGACAAGCAAACAAAAACACAGATCATTTATTTCAATACATGACCCAGGTCTGGTGTCGGGAATATGTGATGTGCATAAGTATTTTCTCTCTCTCTCTCCTCTCTCTCTCTCCTCTCTCATCCTCTCTCTCTCTCTCTCTCTCTCTCTCTCTCCTCCTCTCTATCTCTCTCTCTCTCTCTCCTTCTTTCTATCTCACTCCATCCATCCATCATCTATCTATCTATCTATCTATCTATCTATCTATCTATCTATCTATCTACTATCTATCTACCTATCTACCTATCTATCTATCTATCTATCTATCTATCTATCTATCTGTCAGTCTTCCAACACTGCATTTGTTAGCATACCTACACCACACACAAGCAGTGACAGAAACAGTTCCAGACATTGATGACAGATCCACCTTCACTGCTTTCCACCCGGGTGGGAAACATTTGGCAAACAAGGTGATACAAATCAATACTACCGAGGGCAGAGGCCCGGGTAAGCAAAGGAACTGGTGCCCGAAAATAAAACCAACATTTAAAACCAATCAGGGGACGTGTGACAGGGGCGGAAGGCATACAAGAACAGCCAAAGATTTCCCTGGAAGAAAATGTCGTGTGGTCCTCAAGTTTGAATATTGATAAAAACAAGACAGACCACGTTACAGATATACATACAATCTATTTAGAGCATAAGATCGAGAATAACCATCTATATAAAGTAGAGTGATACCAAATACAGCCAATGTAGTGAAAGTTTTATTTTTGTCTACACCTTTAAAATGAAGCTAATATGGATTTCTCTTCTTTATCGTATTTGGGGGTCTTTTGAATTTCAATTCAAGTTTAGTCATCAGTTAAGCTTCCTTCTGTGATAACATTAAACTGTTCCAGAGGGCCCGGATAGACATGTGTGCTACGCACACCCGGGACACAGGGCACACACAAATAAAAAACAAAATAACACACATACAGACAAAACGCACGTGCGCACAAAAGCACGCACGCCCCCACCCCCCCCCTTTTCCCGAAAAAATGTTTGCAATTTTTTATTCCCATTCTGTAAAACACGCTTGCCATTTAAATAGGAAAATTTTAGAACATTTGAAAAATTTTAAACAAAAACCCCCAAAAAAAACACTTTTTTTTGCTCTTTTTTTTTTCCCCAAAAAGAACAATCTAACTCTTCCCCTATTTTAGGTTTTGTACCAGAGATTAAACCTTAAAAAACACAAACACAATGCACGTACACATGCCTGTTCACTACCCCCAAAAACCTGGGGGGACTTTCATTTTCCTAACATTCCCCTTTGATAAATCTAAAAAGACAGCAAACAGCAAAGTTAAAAGTGTTTTTTTCAGTGTGGGGGTTTTGGGGCGATAAGGAAAAGACCGGGCAATTTTTAGCTCACAAATTTTGGCCCCAATGTTCCGTTATTTGCCATTAAACTGTTTTCATCACAGGGGGTTTTTCTGAAAAAAAGCAGGGTTTGGGAATAACGAAAAAAAGGAAACGCTGCTGATTTAAAGGGGGCTTTTTGTAAATTTGGGTTTTTTTTTTCCTTGTTGATCATTTACATTTTCTTTGGCTCTTTTTTAAGGGGGGGAAGGACGGGGAAAAAAAATACGACATAAACCATTTGTCGTTCATTTAAAGGGTTACTAAAAATACATGCTTACAAAGTTCTCTCTCCTCCTCTCCTCTCCTCTTTTTCCTCTCTCTCTCTCTCTCCTCCTTTCCTCCCTCTCTTTTTCTCTCCCTTCTCTAAACTCCCTCAATCACCTCTTCTCTCCTCCCCTTTTTTTTTCCCCCCCCTTTTTTCTCTCCTCTCTCACCTCTCCCCCCCCTCTCCTCCTCTCCTCTCTCCCCTTTTCTTCTCTCTCCTCTCTTTCTACGCAAAAAGTAAAAATTTGGGTTTTCTTGTTTTTATATGTTATGGATTTTTTTTTTTTTTTTTTCCCTTTCATTAAAATGTAAAGTCGTTTTTTTATTATTGCTATCCTTTTTTTTATTTTTTTTTCCTTTTCCCCCCCGAAGGGTTTTAAAAAAAAAAGGGGACGTTTTCTTATCCATTACCCTTTTTAAATACTCATTCATTCATTCTTTTCATTTTTTTCTCTCCCCCTCCCCCCTCTCAATTCCCTCTCCCCTTTTCCCCCCCCTCTCCCCCCCCACCCTCTCTCCCCCCAATTTCCCCCCCCTCTCTTCCCCCTCCCCCCTCTCCCCTTTTTTTTCTCCCCCCCTCCTTTTCCCCCAATGAATCTTGAAATTTTTTTTTTTCTGTACCCTTTGTATTTAGAAATTTGCTTGTTCTTCGAAAGTTTTTTTCATTATCAAATTTTCATATTTGTGAAACTTTTTGCAATTTTTTCAAAAAATTTTTTGGGGGGTTTTTTTGCTTTTTATTTTTTTTTTTGGGGGTGTTTTGGGGGGGGGGGGGGGGGGGGGGGAGTTTTTTTTCCGGGGGCTGGATGAAAAAAAGCAATCTTTGCTTATTCTATTCCCCTTTTTTTGGGAATAAAGAAATTTTTTCAAAGTTTTCAAATTTTTCAAAGTTTCAAATTTTCTCTCTCCTCTCTCTCCTTCTCTTTCCCCCTCTCCCCCCACCTTTCCACACTCTCTCTTCTCTCACTCCTCCTCCTCTTTTCTCTCTCCTCTCTCTCCTTTTAAAATTTTGGTTGAACTTGTGGTGGGATATTGGAAATGTAGGGGTAGGAGGGGGTTTCTTAGCTTTTTTCCCCCTGATCAGGGCAAGGGCCGGATGAAAAAAAGTATGTAATACTTACTCTGTTCCCCTTTGAAAAAAAAGATTATCATTTATTCATTCTCTCTCACTCTCCTCTCCCCACTCTCTCATCTCTCTCTCTCTTTTCCTCTCCCCTTCCCCAACTTCTCTCCACTCCCCTCTCCCCTCTCCCCTCTCTCTCCCCTCTCCCCCCCCCTCTTTTCTCTCTCTCTCTCTCCCCTTCTCCTGCACGCTATTGTTTCCAGTTAACACTTCACCCTCGCTTCCCTTTCTCTCCCTTTTTTGTAAAACACCCCCAAAGGGCCACACGCAAGCAGCAAAGACAGTTTTTAAAAATTTTGATGACAAAATCCCCTTAAACCGTTTTGGGACCTTTGGGTTTAAAAAATTTTTCCAAAAAATCACTTTAAAAATAGGTGATAATGAGCGGAAAACCAAGGGGGGAAACCCACTGGTGATGACCATATCAGACCACCCCCAATCAGACATTTTAGAGAAGGGGGGGGGTGGGGGGGGGGAGGGAGGGGGAAGACAATGAAAAACAAAGATCCCCGCGGGGAGAAAACATTCCTGGGAAAAGCGACAAAACCCCCCATTTACAGGAATGTAAATGCGGTAAAAATAGCTGTGGTTTTAGCCAAATGTAATGCCAAGGGCAAAACTTTTTAAAAAGCGGTTTTTTTTTTTGGCCGGAAAAAATATGTGCCAAGCTTGTTTTTTTTTGTTCGAATCGCTTTCCTTTTTTTTGCTTTGTAACCGACTTCTTTTAGGAAGATACCACAAATTTAAGATCGGCTTTTGTTTTTTTGTCTTTATAAAAGAACAACATACCAATTCGAAAAACACAATAAACTTTTTTTTGGAAAAAAAAAGGGGAAAAAAAAAATATGAGGGGTTCAAATATCAAGCCCCATATTATTTCCGTTTAAAGCTCCATCAAATTTTATTAAACTTTATTTCCCCCCTTTCTTTTCTAAAGATTTGAAAATTTTTTTCTCATGTTCCTTGATCATCAAAAGTGTTTTGTCAATTTAAAACCCCCAAAATCAAAAAATCGTTGCAGGTCGGAGACAAAATTTATTTTCTTTTTTTTTTCAAACATAAAAAAATACAGTGCCCTTTGCTCAAAAATCAACCCCCGAAAAAAAAAAATTTTAAAAAAACAACTTTGATCACCTCTATCAAAACTAAGGGGCACGGGGCATTGGGTTTTCTGTTTTAAAAAAAGCTTTGGTAAGGGCTATTTGTTCCCCGTAAAAACCGCTTGGGGAAAAACCATTTTTGTTTTTCTCCTTTTTTCCTTCGGTTTTTTTGGTTTCCCCCGTCCTCTTACCCCTATCCTCGCCCCAATTCAATTTTTAAATTTTTGACTTTGTTTTTGATACCTTGAAGACAAATTTTTCCGTCCCACGTTGTGCCCAAACATATCCCTATTTTCCTGATTGATTTGCCTTTTTTTTTTCTCACTTGTCTGTCACCGCCGTCAAAAAACAGCAAACAAGCTGCCAAAGAAGTCATGCGCTGGGGCCCGATTTTCAGGCGTTTAAAAAAGGCACGCTACCCCTTTTTCGCCCCCATGACAGACAACAGAATTTCTGAGAGTTTTTGAAAAAAAAAAAAAAAAAGGGGCATCTGCCAAAAAAAACCCCGTTTTTTTTTGTTGTTTTCTGGTGTGGCCTCGAACTGACAAAACTAGGGGAAGAAAAAAAAAAAAAAACAAAGAAAAAAAAGGAGAAAAAAAGCGTTAAGTGACGAGGGGAAGGAAGGGCGAAAAGAAAAAAGAAAAAGGGCCCGCGAAAAGAAAAAGAATAAGGGACGAAAAGAAAAAGAATAAGGGACGAAGAAAAACGAAGCCTCTCCCCCAAAATTTTTATTATGTTCACCCTATGAAAAACCCTTAAAATTGGGCTTTCGCAAAAAAGGGAAATACTTTTTTTTGTTTTTTTGCAATTCACGCCCTTTTGTTGCAAGGAAAATTTAAAAAATTTCCCCTGTTTCCCTTTAAAATGTTTTACATAAAAAACCCTTGCAAAACACGGGCGCATTGTTTTCTGAAATTCATTACAAAATTTATTTTTTTTAAACCGGGGGGAGGGGGGAAAATAAAAAGACAGTGATAGATAAATAAATAGATAGATGATAGATAGATAGAAGATAAAGATAGATAGAAGATAGAAAAGATAATAGATAATAAAAAGACAGATAACAGACAGACAGACACAAAACAACAGAAAAGAAAAAACAGCGACAAACAGACAAACAACAAACAAGACAAAGGGGGAAAAAACAGAGACAGAGAGAGACAAAAAGACTGGGAGAGAAAAGAGAGGAGGGAAGTGGGTGAAAGGCCAACAGGCCAAACGGATACACGAAGCAGCGCGGGGGCATACCCCCCCCACAAAGCCCTTTTAAACACCCCCAAATAAAAAGGGGAAAGCAGGCCCTCATTGTGGTTTGTGTAACAGGTGAAGCCGCCCCCTCAAGGCAGAGGGTGGGGGGAAAAAGACAGTGAAGGGGGATAGTTTCAGGTGGGGGGATGCTAAGGAAACACACGACTGGCACCCATTAGAAGAAGAAAACTTTTGAAATACCCCTTAACTTAGGTAGCTAACTGGTTTTTTTCCCCCGACCCCCCCCTTTTCCCCTTCCTCTCTCTCTCCCCCCACCCCCCCCCCTTCCCTTTCCCCTCCCCTCCCCCCTCCCTCTCTCTCTTCCTCTTTCCCCTTTCCTGATTTTCATCCCCTTCTGCCCTTTTTTTTCCCCCTTTTGTTCTCTGTCTTTTTTCTCTGCCCCTGCCCTATCATCTATTCTCTATCTAAAAAACTCTCTATCTATTTTACTACTCTCATCCTCAAATCTACCAAATCCTCTATCAAATTAACTACCTATCTCTCTATCAAATCTACCTATTTCTCTCCTCTCTCTCTCTCCCCCTTCCCCCTCTCCACCTCCCTTTTCCCCTTTTCTCTCCCCCCTCTTCCTCCCCTTCTCCTCCTCTCTCTCTCTCTCTGGCTGTTACCAGAAGACAATGAGCAGGTGACTGCCCCTGCAATACAAAATCTTTTAAATAGAAAACGGGTACGGGGGTTTTAAAAAAAAATACACCACGAAAAAAGCCTTTCTGAGCTTTTGATATTGTGTGTGGGGTTTTTTTGTGTGTGCGCGTGGGGCGGTGGGCACATGTTATATTGGTGTTTTTATGTCCCTGTTTGCGGCATGCCCCCGCGCACGTTTTTGTTTGTGTGTCGTTTCTGCGTGTTTTTGGGTGCGGGGTTTCGTGGGCCGCGCGCGGTGTTTGCATGCGTGTTTGTTTTGCGCGCTAAATTTTATAGGACAGCAAACATGCAAGCAGATGGCACAAAAAAGAACAAACCCCATTTTTTAAAAAAAACACAGCCAACAAAAAAAAAAACACAATCACAAAACAAAAAAGAAAAAAAACAACAGACATACAGAAAGAAACCCTGCATAATATAAGAGACAACAAGAAACACAGACAGGGGGAAAGAGCAGTACTAACCTGCATTTTGTAATTTTCTATCCAATCTCGTTTTTGTGGTTTTTGGGTGGTCTGAGGCTTGCAGTCCCCCTCTCCTTGGAGGCCAAGTACAGTGCCCCGTCAGAAGCTGCTTGTTTTTTTTTTTTTTAACCATTCAACTTTCTTTCAATAGTCTCTTTTCTAATGCCCAAAAGCCAACAATTTCCCTTTGCAAAACATCGTTTTTCCTAATACAAAAACCTGGGGAGTTTGTCTTTTTAAAAGGGAAAAATTTCGCAAGTTAAAACCAGTTTGAAAAAAAAGGGCATTGGAAAAAACATCAGTGATACATTTTGTACTGGTGATGTCAAAATGTGGGCGTTTTTCACCTCATTTTTTATTTTGTTTTTTGTACCACTTTTATTCACAGCAGATTCCTGCGTAAAATTTTGGGCTGCTCTCCCCCCCAGGATAGCGCGTCCCCCCAAGTGCAGCGCCTACCTTTTTTTCCCGCATCAATTTAAAATTTTTTTCCTATCAAGTGGCTTTTTCTACAAATTTTCCCCGGGCAACCCCCTTTTCCGTGGGTTCTTTTTTCGTCTAAATAGTTTAGCGTAACACAGGGGGCCATGGGTTTTTTCGTCTCACCGAAAGACCCACGCCTTGACCACCACTCAGGGGTCTAAAAGGGTGGGGGGGAAAAATTTTTTGGGGCCAAAGGGGGGACAACCACCGTCACTCCCCACCCAAACCCCTTTTTGTTTTTCCCCCGGGAAGGCGCTAAAACCCCCCTAGACCAGGGATCCCCCTCAGACCACCGACCATCTTGCGGAATCAGCCCAAATTTCAGGCAAAAAGGGGGGGTTTCGGGAGGTAAAAGAAAAAACCCCAAAAGCGATAACAGCAAAGGGATAAAAGGGTTCACACTACAACAAAAACATTTCAGGTTTATGCAAAAGGGAACACGACAAAACAAAAACCCCAACGCCCTGACACAGCGACAGGCAAAAGAAAAAACCCTTTTCCCTTTTAAAGGGGGGCCGCGTTTCCAGCTTTTTACAGGGGTTTGTAATCCAATACACCGCCCCTGGAAATAAAAAAGAACAATATAAATTTTTTTAAATTTGGGGGAAAAAAATTTTAAGAAACTTTCAAAATCATACTTTTAATGACGGGAAAAGAAATAACAAAAAAGAGCCAAAACAAAAAAAATTGAAACAGTTGTTTTGTGTTTTGGGTGTGTTTGTGTGTGTGTGTGTGTGGGGGTTTTTTTTGTTTGTGGGGTTTTGTTTTGTGTGTGTGTGTGGTAAAATGTGTAAAACAAGAGAGAAAGAAGACAGAGACAGCGACAACAAAACAGACAAAGACAACAGTTTTTTTTAAATTTTGATTGATTTTGATTGATTTTTTAAAAAAAAGGGGATAAGGGAAAAAAAAGCCTCTTGTGTTTTTTTTTATCCACCCCCGTGTGATGTTTTTTTTAAAAAATGTCTTTTGTTCCCACCCGCCACGAGGGCCTACCTTACAAAAGGGGGAAAACATTTTTTTAAACGTGTGCGCAAGGTGTTCTGCGTGCGTTCGCACAGGGGGCCGGGGGTTTTAAAAAACTCATAAAAAGGATTTTTTGGGGAGAGTGGAGTAAACACTGATTTTTAACTCCAGCAAAAAAAAAACCCTCGACCGGACTCGAACCCATTTCACAAATTGCCAGCGAAAAGTTTTTACCACTAGACTTTTTCCGTCCCCCGACACACAGAGAGAGAAAAAAGCGGGGGGGAGGAAGTAACACCCCAACGCAACAGCTTTTAAAACATTTTTTTTTTAGCCAAAAAAGGGTTTTAAAATCACATACTAAACCCCTTTGAAGAGAAAAAACCAAAGTTGAAAAAAATAAATCAACCCCAAAAAACCCCAATTTTTGGGGGATGACAACATGAAAGTAAATCTTTTTATTTTTTAATGCAACCAAAACAACAAAAAAAATCCAAAAAAAAAATTTCGCTCGGAGAAAAACAAAAGCAAATTTAAAAAACCCCTTTTACAAGTAATAAACCAAAAAAAAAAAACATTCCAGAATTTGTCTCACACAAACAGCTTTCCTATAAAAAAATTTTCAAAAAAAAAAGGGCAGCTGCCCATAGTTTTACCAACGCAAGAGATAAAAGCTATCATTTTTTTTTGTCAACAAAAGACTAACCCCCCTCGCAAACAACGGGGGAACAAAAAAAAAACCCCAACATCAAATTTAAATTTTTTGAACTCATTTGATTTGGGGGCGAAAAACAAAAAGAACTTCTTCACTCGTCCACGAAAAAATTTTTTCCCCAAAATTTTCCTTTTTAAACCACGGTATTAATCTTTTTTCTTTTTTTGGGGCAAAGTCCAGAAGTTCATGTTCTAAATTTTTACGGGGGGAAATTTTTTTGGGCCATTTATTTGCTGCCAAAAATTTCATTTTTTTTCCGGTTTGAAAAAAGTTTTTAAGGAGATAAACCAGTTTTTTTTTTCTTCTAAATGAGCATGCCATTTTTCCTTCTATAAACGAGAGAGAGGGGAGACTGAGAAGACAGACACAGAGAAAAAGAAAAGAGGGAGAGGGAGAGGGAGAGAAGGAGGGGGGGGGTGCACGGCACTGTGCGTCGGTTGTAAAAATAAGTTTGAATAGCACGGGGAATTTTTAAAAAACAAAACATTAGCGGGGAATGAAAAGCAAATTAATACACCCAAAAGATGATACATAAAAAAAAGATTAAAAAAAAAACCCAATGAAATAATACATTTCCCTTTTTCCCGGGGTCAAACTTTTCCCCGGGGGGAAAAAAAAACGGCGAAAAAAAAGGGGAAAAAAACACTTTTAATCAGCTAATGGTTGTGGGTAAAAAGCACCTTTGCAGAAGGGAAAAAAAACCCTGATAGATTGCAAAAAAAGAAGAAAATTAAAAAAAGGAAGGGGGTTTCTTAAAAAATGCTAAAAAAAAGGGAGAAAAGTCGAACTAGCTGGGGGGGGGAAAAAAAGAAGAAAAAGGGGGGGGAAAAAAAAACGGGAGAGAGAAGGTTTAAGAAGACAACAGACAGACAGACAGACAGACAGCGACCCGAGCAGACAAAAAAGTATAGAAAGAGAGAGACAGAGACCAAATACAGACAGACAACACACTCACCAACCACGCACCCCACGCACCCCACGCACCGCACCAAACCCCAAAACCCACACAAGCACCACGCGCGCCGCGCCACACAAAACCGCGCGCGCGCGCAAAAAAAAAAAAAAATCAAGTTAAACTTTACTGCCCCCCGCCCAAAAAGATTAAATGCCCTTACTCTCAAAGGGGGTAATCGTTTCATGAAAGGAAAAAAGTTTTACAAAAGGGACAAAAATTTTATAAAAAGCAAAAATCTTTTTCATTTAAGAGAGCTCTAAATTTGGGTCCATTTTTTGGGGAAATAAAAACACTCCGAGCTGGGGAAAGGCCACTTAAGTATGGCAAAACGTTGCATCACAAAACTCTCACCATTGAGTGAAACCCCCAAACTCTTTCCGAAGATCGACAAAATAACCTAAAAAAATAAAAAACGGGGGAAAAAATCAATGGGGGTTTTTTTGAACTTTGTCACCCCACAATATTGCTTTTAAAAACCCCAAAACCCCCTTTTTTTTTTTCTGTGGGTTTTTTTATTTTTTTTTCATTTTAAAAAAAAAAAAAAAAGCCGTAAATCCCCCCTGACACGTAAGGAAGTTTCCCACGCATTATTTTTTGATCAAAACATCCCCAAATCGCAAGATAATGTTCTTTAGCCCTTTTAAAAAACCCAAGAAAGGGAAAGGGAACTGCCTAGAAAAAAGGGGGAAAATTTTTAAAAAATTTGGGGGGGGGGGGGGGGGGGGGGGGGGGGGGGGCGCTCTAAGAGAGGGAGGGCGTGACAAACTTTGCAGCGTACTTAATTGAAGCCAAATTTTGAATTAACCCAATCAGCCCAGCCCCGTCATGGCAACATCCCCCCGTTTAAGCCCCCAAACCCTTTTTCCCCCCCACATCGAATTTTTTTTGACCTTGGTTGGGGGTCATTTTCCCTTTTTTTTCGCTGCCCCCCTTCCCCCCCCTTTTTTTTTTTCCGCCAAAAAAAACCCGACGCAGTTCCACGATTGCGGAACCCCCTGATAAAAAACTGTTTGTTTTTGGGCCCCTCCCCTTTTGCGAAAACCAAAAATTTTAAAAAAAAAAATGGGGGAATGGGTGCCATCAAAATGCTTTGGGGGAAAAGGGTGAGTTATCTCTTGCAGGGGTTTGGGGGGGATTTAGTGAACGACAGACAGACAGACAGACAGACAGACAGACAGACATAAGGACAGAGTGTAGAAAAGAAAAGAGGGAGGGAGGGAGGGGAGGGGGGGGGGGGGGGAGGGAAAGGGGGAGGGGGGAGAG
>CM060334.1:5157127-5162127 GCA_030674155.1 Stramonita haemastoma
CACTCTCTCTCCCAAGAAGGCATACATACAGTCACGTTGGAGATTTTTCTCCAAAGGCCAACTAGCTTCCGGGGCTGCAGCACAAAAGGGACTGTGCAAGTAAAACCCTAGTCGGAGAGTCATATTTGATTACTAAAGAATAAGCTGTAAAGTGGAATTCCAGGGGGGGAAAGCCACTGATCATACAGCCTCTCACTTTGGCTGCCCCCACATCAATGGTTTAATCAAAAACTGTGATAAAGCCTAGGCCTGAAGGCTACTCTCATGCACTCTCTATGAAAACTGGGTAAAACCAAACACAGCAAATATTATATCTAAAGCACATTTTTTTGCAAATTAGCCTTTTTGCAGTGGCGCCAAAATGAAATAGTTTTTTTCTTCTTGGCATTCATTTTGATTTGTACTTACTTTAGATCAGCGGGCTTAATTTCCTCCTTTGATAACTTAAACCTTTTTCCCAAAACGATTTGATTTATTATGAGTGTCCTTTCGTTTTAACATTCATCAAAATACGAATAAACAGCTTCAGATAAATCAACCACATTTTGTAACAGGTAGGAAAAAGCACACTACTCATTTGGTCAATTCTTCCTCTTTCAGAAAGACAGGTGTGTGTGTATATGTGTGTGTGCGTGCGGGCGGGCGGGCGGGTGGGCGTGCGTGTGTGTGCGTGTGTGTATGTGTGTGTGTGTGTGTGTGTGTGTGTGTGTGTGTGTGTGTGTGTGTGTGTGTGTGTGTGTGTGTGTGTGTGTGTGTGTGTGTGTGTGTGTGTGTGTGTGTGTGCATGCGTGGATGCGGGTGCGCAGGTGTGTGTGTGTCAGAGAGAGAGTGAGAGATTTGATTTTGATTTGATTCTTTTATTTCATTTGATTCTTTTATATCGAGGATAATGGGATAAGCACTCTTGTGCTTTTTTACATCCAGTCCCGTTGTGTATGCAGTTTTGTAAATGTCATCTGTTCCCACCGGCACACGATGGCCTACTCTTACGAAAAGCGGAACAGGATTTAACGTGTGCGCAAGATGTTCTGCATGCATTCACACACGGGGCCTCGGTTTATAGCCTCATCCGAAAGACTTTTGGGGGAGAGTGGACTCAGCACTGATGTTAACTCCAGGAGAAAAATCCCCTCGAACGGGAATCGATCCTAGAGAGAACGCGTCCCTTTAGTCAGCGAAACACGTAATAGTCAAAGAGAGAGACAGAGAGCAAAGAAATTCTGCATAGGAAAAAGAGAGAAAGAGAGAGTGGAGGAGAGGGGGAGAGAGGGGGGAGAGACAGAGACAGAGACAGAGAGAGACAGAGAGCAGACAAAGAGAGTCTACATAGGAATTGCTGTTGCTGAACATTTCCCTACTTAATTTAAGCACTCAGGGGTCATCCAGTACATGCACTGCATCCCCTCAGAACGGGGTGTACTCTGGAGGAGACGCTTACGTCTGTGTTTTCCAATACCTTGCCATGTACACTGTCAGATTTCCGCCTCCGAGGAATTTTCCGCCCTTCATGGAAGGCACAAGTGCATGTCTGTTGAGACTGCTGTATATGAAGACTATCCCAACATCACAAGTCAAACCATAACAGTATTTCAATGTAGGCCTTGGTACCGCGCTTACATCGAAAAAGTAGCAAAAGTTTTAATACGAGCCAAGCATAGGATTTAGTGACCGAAGTCTAGACTGGGGTGACACAAGATTGATGCATCATTCTATCTCAAAACAGCGTTGATAACACAACGTGTCTGAATCTCTGAAACTCTCGTTTCTCATAGTTGCTCCAACCTACCATAAGTAGCATAGGAAACTGCTCACAAAAGACTACCACCTTGTTCAAGCTGTGTGCCTCTATACAAAAGAGATGAACAAGTCGTTGTGGTGCATATTATGTAAACGCGTCCCTTTAGTCAGCGAAACATCTAATAGTCAAAAGCCATAGCCATATGAATATTAAGTGGTTGTAGTATCTAAAAAAAACGTATGATACGATTGCAGTCTCAGAACAGACCCAGTTTTTTCCAATTTCAAGCCATAGTTGATGTTATAAATGAGAAAGATGAAGGTGATGGAAAGTTTTCAAATACGCACATAAAATATGATAAAACAATGTTGTCTGTGAGAGGAGATATAAAGAGTGATGCAAGGGCACAATGATCACCTCTGGCCTTTCTTCACATTTCACACAGCTTACGAGTCCGTCCTCGGTATTCAGTTTAAATCATATCAAGAATAATAATAACAATATGTTTGTCGCTCGTCTCTCTCTCTCTCTCTCTCTCTCTCCTCTCTCTCTCTCTCTCTCTCTCTCTCTCTCTCTCTCTCTCTCTCTCTCTCCTCTCTCTCTCTCTCTCTCTCTCTCTCTCACTCTCTGTCTTTCTCCACAACATAAACTTATCTGAACTCTCTTTCCACATACTGCTCTCAAGCTGTATGCTCTCTGTGTTACACTAAACGTCAGAAAACATGACGCCAGTGGGCTGACTCTGTACCTCGCCTCCTCCCCCAGAAGAAAACCCTAATTGGCTTCGTTGAGTTACAAGTGCAAAACACACAAAACTTATTTCTCATTTTGAGTCTTGAAACATTCCCAACCCTGCCGTAATGTACAGTTCACAGTGGGGTTTTTCCTTCAGAGATCATTCCCTGCCAAGAGATCACTCCTATTCTTCAGTTTACACCAACTCTTGCCATTCTGTCTTGCTGATCGTATTCTCTTCTGTATTGAATATCAAAGACACTGCCATAACTACCCTCATTTTCGACATGTTTACAACAGCAGGCCAAAATTTATGACTTCACTGATGTCGTGGAGCGGGCGATAGCCTGAACGATTGACAGTTTACAGGATATGATTTTTTATGTTAGGCGTGATGTGATAATGTATGTGATGTATAATGTGATAATGTGATATATGATACATATGGCGTATATTATACGCCATCGTAAGTAGGGTCGAAGGGGGTTATGCCCTCATCCCTTGTTTTTAAGACAATAAACTAGAATATTCTCCCACAATCCAAGCTGTGAGCTTTGGCATCTGTCATCTCTAAGAAGTCGTAACTCTATAACGAATAATCTGTACGCCGTGTATCATTTCTGCTACATCAGAAGAAATATTTTACAACAAAGAGAGAGATCGGTAACATTAGAGGATAAAATGTTACAGAAACTGGCTTTTTGATGGTAAGGTTACTTTCAGTTAAGTTTCAGTCCATGTTACATTTCGTCATGTAAATGTTTAAGTTAAAGTCTGTCCCGAGCCTAAGGCTCATCAGGCCGGTGCTTATCCCGGTTTCTGTGGCGCTAAGCGACTGAGAGTCATAGACTCCCCCTGGATAGGACGCCAGTCTATCGCAGGGTTAACCCCCCAACACAAGGTTGGTACCCCTTTACACCTGGGTGGGGTGAGAAAATAGCCGTAAAGTGCCTTTTCCAAGGGCACAACGCCATAGCCGACAGCTGGGATCGAACCCGCAACCTTAGATTACGAGTCCAACGCCCTAACCACTCGACTACCGCGGCGGCTTATGTAAATGTTTGGTTGTATAAAAAGCAAAAGCTTGTTAATGAATGAAAGAATGGTGTTTTATTTCCCATATTCAGTTAAATTTTCTTCATGCATTTCTTGTCAATTTTTCAAACCCACACCTTGATTCAAGAAGCTGCTACTTCATTTTTCCCCAAAGAAAGATCCATCCGTTAATTTATGTTAGTTTTTTAACAACAGGTAATAGTGTTAGAATGATATCCTTCAAGGAACTGCTGGTAAAACTACACCTTTTTCTCCATCTTTTAAGAAAGACGATTCTTCTTTCTATTCTCCAGTTCCATTTGCTGGTATCCCGTACCATTCAAAAGTAGTGCAGACAGACTCAGACTTTGATGACTGATCTACCTCTCTTGTTTTATTACACCTGGGGCTGAAACCGGAGCCAGTAAATCACTTTAACACAGCGATAACGAGGGCCGAGTGAGCTGGAGAGTGCACATAGGGTCTTATCAGAAAACTTCATATTCAATAAGGAGTCTGCTAGAAATGCTAGAACATAATTATGATAAAGACATGCTGATTTTATTGACGATTCTCCATCTGAACACCTGGGGGGTCACCCAGAAAGTGCACTTCATCTCACTTGATATCATACCTGAGAATCACTGTGAGACCGAAAGTACTCACTAAATGAGGAACCTGCATGTATTGTGTTTTGAGCTACCTCACCGTATAGGCCGCCCAATCTCCGACTTCAGTATATATATATATATATATATATATATATATATATATATATATATATATATATATATATATATATATATATATATATATATATACATATATATATATATTTTTTTTTTTTTTTTTTTTTTTAATGGAGAATACAGGTTATTATGTTAGAAACTTGTCACCGGTAAAGACAGCTTCAATATGACATTTCAAAGCATAGCAACATTTTACAGTAAGCTTTAACCCTTTGCTTACATTGTTCGAATTTCACAAAGCTTTCAACCTGGGCTAATGATACGGAGAAGAGATACAGACTGGGAGGTGGAAGAATCTCAAGGCAAAGCAGTGCATGGGGAGAACAAACATCCCTAATGAGGCACAGGCAACACTTGGCAGCATTAAGCTGTGTGGACCAGTGTAATGTGAAACACAGACCTTCTCCCGCCATCATCTTCTTCCTCCCCTCTATTGCCCCCTACTACATCACTTAAATTTGGGGCAATCACAAGAGTAGTCATGATAACATACCAAAGGATGTAGACTTTAAACTCTCTTCAGCTCATGACTCTTTGTGCTCTACTACAGAAATATTTACGGCCAAAAATGTAAAACAAGTTTCTTTTACCTTATAAGAGAAAATACGTGAAACACTTAGGGTGTTGGCTTATGCACGAGTGTAATGCCACTGTTTATTGAGTTCTTGATAAGGTACGACATTATTCATATCAATTTCTGACAGCAACTAACCAATGCAAGACTGATCTTATGAATGCCGAAA
>CM060334.1:5164627-5167127 GCA_030674155.1 Stramonita haemastoma
TAGGTTCTGTACCAGAGATTAAACCTTAAAGAAGCAGCAAACACACTGCACGTACACATGCCTGTTCACTATCCCAAACACCTAGGGGTATCTTTCTACTTCCAGTACATTCACCTTGATAAATCTGAACGACAGCAAACAGCAAAGTTACAGTAGACTTTTACAGTGTAGTGGTTGGAAGCGATAAGGCAAGAGCCGGCAAGTTCAGCTCACTAATTAGGCATGATGGTCTCGTTATTTGCCATTAAACTGTTTCAGTCACAGTGGGTTTTACTGAACAAAGCAGGGCTGTGATAACGAAGGAAGGAAACGCTGCTGAGTTAAGGGGGGCAGTTCGTAAGTTGGTTATTTTTCCTTGTTGATCACAGCATAACTTGGCTCGTTTTCAAGCTGGCAAGGACATGTGGAAAGAATAATCTGACATAAACCAGGTTGTCGTTCTCTTAAGTTACTGAATATTGCATGCTTACATAAGTTCTCTCTCTCTCTCTCTCTCTCTCTCTCTCTCATCTCTCCTTCCTCCCTCGCTCTCTCTCTCCTCATTTCTCATCTCTCCTCTCTCTCACCTCTCTCACCAAAACTCTCTCTCTCTCTCTCTCTCATGACATCCCTTCTCCTTCTCTCTCCTCGTCATTCCTCATCTCCTCTTACATCTCATCATCGCAACCTCGATCTCTCTCTCTTCTCTATCACCTACGCATAAGCGTAGAAATGATTTCGTGTATTTGGATGATGTTATGGAATTTTTCTTTTTTCTTCACTCATACAATGTCTGGATGCAGTTTGTTTATTATTGCTATGCCTTCTTTTATTTTCTTCCTTTTTCCCAGAAGTGTAGGTTATAAAAAGGCACGTTTTCTATGCCATTACCTCTTTAAATCTATTCATTCTTTTCTTTTACTCTACTCTCTTCTCGTCTCCACATCTCTATCATCTCTTCTTCTCTTCTCTTGAAACATACTCTCCTATTCTCTCTCAATCTTTTCTCTCATCTGCTCATGAATCTATGAATTGATTTTTCTGTACCCTTTAGTATTTAGTATTGCTTGCTCTTCGAAAGTATTTTTATTATCTTATTTTCATATTGTTACATTTTGCAACTTTTCATAGTAATATTGTTGGGTATATTGATCTTGTTTATCTTTTGTTTTGGTTGTTTGGGGGGGAGGTGGGGGGGGAGTCTTTTCCGCGGCTGGATGTAAAAAGCAATCTTTGCTATATTCTATTACCCTCTTGAATAAAAAAGTTTTCAAAGTTTCAAAGTTTTCAAATTCAAGTTTGTCGTCATCTCTTCCTCTATCGTTCTCATATCCACTTTCTCTCCTCTCCTTTTGTCGTCCTTCCCTCTCTCACTCCATTCTCATCTCCTTTTCTCTTCTCATCTCTCTCTACTTTATAAAATATTCTGTTGAACTGCTGCTGTGGTGATATTGGTATAGGTGAAGGAAGGGGTATTCTTAGCTTGATTCCCTGATCATGGCAAGGGCCGTATGAAAAAAAGTATGTAATACTTTCCTGTTACCCTTGAAAATAAAGATTTATTCTTTATTACATATAAAACTCTCTCACCTTCTCTCTTCTCGTCTCTTCCTCTACTGCACTCTCGCAAAAAAAGAATCCAAACTCGAGTCCACTCTCTCTCGAGCTCAAGTACATCTACTCATCACGTCATCTACGTAAAACTACTCTCTCTCTCTCTCTCCTGCACGCTATTGTTTCCAGTTAACACTTCACCCTCGCTTGCCTGCTCTCCCATTTTGTAAAACATCCCCACGCCACACGCAAGCAGCAAAGACAGATTTAGATTTTTGATGACAGATCCACCTTCACCGTTTTTGCACCTGTGGTTAAAAATTGGGCCAATAAATCACTTTAACATAGGTGATAATGAGCGGAAAACCAGCGGGGAATCCCACTGGTGATGACCATATCAGACCACGCCAATCAGACAGGCTTGAGAGAAGTGGGGGGATGGGGGAGGGAGGGAGGGGGAAGACAATGGCAAATACAAAGATACCTGCGGGGAGAGAAAACAGTTCCTGGAGAAAGCGACACCCCTCAGTTTACAGGAATGTGAAATGCTGGTATAATGAGCTGTGTGAGCCAGTGTAATGCCATAGTCAGACTTTTTCAATGCTGGCTTTTCTTTTGGCTGGAAACAGTAGTGTGCCAAGCTTGTTTTTGTGTTCTGAATCGTCTTTCCTTGTTTGCTTTGTAACCGACTTCTTTTAGGTAAGATACCACAAATCATTAAGATCAGGCTTTTGTTTTTTTGTCTTTGATAAAAGAACATACTAGTACCTAGATTCGTAATGCACAATAAACATTTTTTGGCAAAAAAGCAGGCAAAGAAAAAATATGATGTGTTCAAATATCAAGCACATGATTATGCTGTTTAATGCTCCTATCAAATGTATTAAACTTTATTTCTGCCCCTTTCTTTTCTAAAGATTTGATAATTTTCTCTCATGTTCCTTGATCATCAAAAGTGTATTTGTCA